>CM063502.1:4201309-4216309 GCA_032207245.1 Pardosa pseudoannulata | reverse complement strand
TTATGTGAGGGTGTGATCTTGTATGAACTTATTGCGTATGAACACGCTAACGCAGAAACAGGTCAGCGCTCCTTTTACTGTAAGTTGCGACTAAAGTGATTTCAAAAAGTTAAATGTTAGTGTCACAAAAATTTCATATTAAATAACCAGTCGCCATCTATCAATTACAGGATGAAGAGGGAGTAAGTGTAACGGTGACGAAAATGTAATCGAGCCTTCTCTATTTTTTTATTGTTTTTAATTTTACTCTATCTAAAATTTGAAAATAAAACTCTCTTTTGTCTATATAGGATGCTTTTAACACCTTTTTAAGCATCTAAGTTCAGGATGTTAACTATTTTGAACATCACCCGTATTTTCATTTCTTATTGGAGTTTTAATTTTTCATTTTATATTGCTAATACAGATATTTCATTCTGTTAGATTGTAATATTTTGCTTCTTTAGATTTTTTCATCAACGAAGAATCCGATTTCGCTGCTTAATTTCGATTTGAATGCCAATTATAATAATAAAAAATTAGCATTGATTGCGTCTAAAAGTTGTATATGGGGTAAGTGTTATCGTCCTCAGAGATTACATTTATTCCAACCTAAAATTTTCGTTTTTCTTCCAAATAACATTTTTACCTAGGCTTAAATTTTTTACATCGGTTCCAGGTCTTAATAGTGTGCCAAAAGGACAGTTAGTTTAATCTGCAAACATTAACATTTAAAATAGTGAGAATTTTATAAAAGAAAAAGGATGTCTTTCTTTCAACGGTGAAAAGTTAGCAGACGCATTCAGAAATATTGAAAGAAAGCGTTATACTAGTATTCGCAGTGATGCACAGAAATACTATATTCCTCTGTCTACTCTGCTCGGAATCGGCTTTAAGCTGTAGGTCCCGGTCTCATTAGCTCTCGTGTTGTAAAAAGTAGACCGTAGCACTCCAAACCAAATCAAACCAAACCTCTGTCTACTCTAGAAGTTAACTCATTACATTTAAGTTCTGAGGTGTATATAATCATCGAACATAATTAATTTTGTAACATACAAAAATCTAATGCACAAAAAATTCATTATTTTGGTTATTTAATGATTAGATAGTACCACTGTAAAAAAATAAATAAAATGGGATCTCTTGATATTATAATCTAAAGTGTAAATTTCGTTTTCTGATTACACTTACCTATCCTAAAACCTATTAATTTTTTTTGTATGTGTGTGTGTGCATCTATAAAATTATAATACCAAATTGTTCCAGCATTCCAACAACCAATTGAACCAACATTCTAAATCCCTGTATTGTTGCAAATGTATAGAATACTACATTGAAAATGTTTGTCCTCTAATATAAACACAGTAGAAAACGCTATTGAAAATTACTATCAAGTCATTTCCCAGATCCATTTTAGCATCTCGCTAAATGGTTGTGTTAGTAGATTTACAAAATAATCAATAAAAGGTGATTTTGTTTTGTAACTTTTCTGAAGTTTAAACAAAATTTTAATGACAAGTGTCACCCCTTTTTACCCATGAATTAAAAAAAAATGACCGTACCATACCCAAATTTTGATAAATAACATTAAAAATTACTTGACTATAATTTTTTATTTTTCTTGTTTTCTTTCAGGTATAAAACAGAATCCCACAAATTTCCGTTTCTGATACAGTTAACTTTTTAGCATTTGATAGTTATAATTTTAAAAACTGACACTATCTTTCTTACAGTTTAAAATTAAGTTATTCTTATAAAACGCACTAAAATATATATACTTGATAGAAAATATCTCAAACAATATATTTAATTATCAATCTTGAGTATTTGTTGTAAATGAGAGTTGTTGATAGTGTTTAAAATATCTTGTAAAAAGTTTCGAATAGTTCTGAGAAAATATAAAGCGTTTTGAAGCTAAACTCGAGTAGAACAAGTGTAAATATGGATGGCCGGAGGGAGAAGGAAAGCTGTTACCTTCTTAGAGCGACCGATGCAGCCATAATTCTTTTCCGTTCCACTACGAGGAGGCAACTTCGACATCCACAGTCTCTCCAGCGGCAAAAACGCTTATGGCCCTTGAGATTGGACACGACACCATGAACACGGCATCGAGAACATTTCGGCTTCCTCAGCTGCCGACGGCTTTGGCAACCAGATACTTTTTCCATCCCCTAAAAACTAGATTATATATATATATATGGCCGCGAACACACACACATAGACATATATGTAAACGGCTTAAAAGTAATCACATGAGAAAATTATTTTGAATTGCCTGGCCAATGAGTTGGCCAATGAAATGGCTCCATTACAAGAATGTAACCAAGTCCGTGGTGAAACTTTACTTTATTTAAGACATGTTTCTCCGATAAGGACAGTGTAATTAATTATATACGAAACACTTTCCTATTACAAAATTAGCCCCACAACGAGAGATGAGACGAATCCTTTCCTAAGAGAGAGCAGCTTAACGTTATTGACGGTCAGAAAGGAACTTCATTGGAAAAGTGAGTCATTTTTATTGACACTGCTGGAAAATGGGGCGGATGGACAGATAATTAGAATTTATTTCAGAGTTATGTTTGGGAGACTGGTAAAAAGAATTTGAATAAGATATTATGCGGCTGGGAAAATATATATGGAAGACTGAGAAGGGGAAAACGAGAAAATTAGAGTTGTTTTAAGTGTAATAATTTGGATGTATTACCTATACATACACAATACAATATATTTTTATATATACATACACTAAAACCTGCATAAAAATTTCCTGTTTAAGAAGTTTTCCCGCAAGACATTCTATTTCCGAGGTCCCAATTTAATCCTATATCTAAAGCATACACTCCAAGCTATATGGATTATTGTCCACAGTCATTACGAAAAATACAAAGTAATTACTGAATTGTACATCAATGATAACAATACGGATTTCTTGATTTTTAAGCGTATTTTTCCAAAATAAGCTTATTAGAGTAACGCAAATAAGATTTTCTTTTGCAATCTGTATACATACACACACACACACATATATATATATATATATATATATATATATATATATATATATATATACATATACATATATATATATATATATATATATATATATATATATATATATATATACATATACATATATATACAAATATATATGTATGTTATACAAATATGTATATTATATAATCTATTCTTAAATTTCTTGGGTAATTGAAAGTTGTAATCGGGCCAATTATGTTTGTAATTGTTTGTTAGAATTGCGAACACTTGCCTACTATTATTTAAATAGATATTGTTGATATTATAGATATATTTGCTTCCTGTTGTTTGCAAAATATTTAAGTGTTTTGTTTTGAAATATGTGTTCCATCCAATTCACTGTTTATTATTAAATTATTCCTTTTTATTTCCCGAGATACCTTCTATCCCTTCATTCATGTTTCTATAATTTTAGCTAACATTTCAAAAAAGTTGGACAGGTTATGGTGGTTGAAAATGCTTTTGGCAATGTGTGTTTGTTTCATAAGCATATTTTTATTGATACTGCATTTTTACTACAGTGCATGGTATGAAGTGTTGGAGGATTCCGTTTGAAAATATTCTTCTTTAAAAAGTTTTATTTCCAAACACAGATATAAAATATATATTTATGGAAGAATTTCTTTAGAGTAACAGTTGTTGGAAATGACAAATATTTGACCTCTAATGTCACGTCATTTCAAGAAGCGAAGCCAATTCGGTTCCATCCCAAACAGAAATGAAAGCTTCGAATTAGAGGTGTAAACAATTCTTAGAAATAAAATAATGTTGAGTTAAATTAATATAATGATATTATCTTTAATTTTTTAAATTTATATCCGTATCTACTATATTCCTTAATGTTAAAACTACTGGAATTATTCTTAGTCAAGGTTAATGTTATAGATAATTTGAAAATATACATTCTAGGTTAAATATTTAAATTTTATATATATTTTTAAGAGTAAAATAGTACTATATACCTATAAGGACATATCTAGAAGTAAAAAAAAGGAGTTATTAATTAAATTTAGATCAAAATATTTTTAATCGCTTTTATTTAAGTTTACTTATGTATAAGATGAAATTTTGTAATCAAATTTTAAATACCTTTCTGACTGGGTACAGATCTGACAGTTTACATGTAAGTTCATTTCTGGTATCGATATAATATTTAATCATAAAAAAAAGTTAGATTGGAAAGAAAAAGAATCTTTTTGGTAAATGCAAAAAACTGTTTAGACGCAACACGATGCACCGAGAAGATGTAATGCAAATGGGACATTAATTGATACGCATACAAGTTTCAACGGAAAATGCAAAATGTTAAAGTTTGGCGGCCAATGAATGAATGTGTGTCGCTGCAGCGCATCTTATTTACGAAACTGGCTTGATATTTAAGAGGAGAAATTTCGATTCCAGGTCATAAATTCTTCGCGAATTTCCTTCCGTGTTCTCAGGTAGACTGTAACTATGCCTCGTATACAGGTGCATGAACGATATGCGTAGATGTCAACATTTGAGAGAGGACGTATAGTTGGGCTCAAAAAAGCCGGTTGGTCTAACAGGCACATTTGAGCAGGATCGATGCCACTATTAGACGATGTTGGCAGGAATTTGTGAACCATGGCGTAAAGAAGGAAGTGGTCGGTCTACAGAAATGACAGAACGTAAGGACCGAGCCATCGTCAGCCCCAGATGCATCATTATCATCGATTGTACTTGAAACTAGTGTTTCAGTGATCACAAAGACCATTTATAACGGCTCACAGAAAGGGGGACTACCATTGACTTCAGTACAACGACAAGTCCGTTTGCAGTGGTGCCGGGCTCTTTCGAACTGAAATGTCACTGACTGGAGTAGAATAGTTTTCAGTGATGAGTCCTGCTTTGAACTGAGGCACAATAACCAGCGAAGACGTGTCTGGAGATCCCGTGGGCAGCGGTGTGAGATACCAATCTGAATGTCTTTCGGCATACAAGCCGACAACCAGGTGTGATGGTCTGGGGTCCCATTTATTTCATAATAGGATCTCTTTAGTTGTCACCCTTACGTCAACGGAGTTGCGTTGTCCTTCAAGTCACGCTATCATGGGCTTACATTTCAACAAGATAATGTCCGGCCCCACTCTGCATTATTTCTATTGCTTGTCTTCGTGCTACCTTGGCCAGCAAGGTCGCCGGGTTTCTCTCCTATTAAGCACGTCTGGAGCATTATGGGCAAGGCTCTCTAATCAGCTCGATATTTTGACGATCTAACGCGTCATTTAGACAGAATTTGGCACGATATCCCTCAGGAGGGCATTCTCCTCCCCTGTCAATCAATGCCAAGACGATATAACTGCTTGCATAAGGGCCAGAGGTGGACAAACGTGTTATTGAGTTTTTAACTTTGTGGAACTCTATCTCTTGAATAAATCATTCAATTTTTTCTCAAATGGTAATCATTTGTTTTTCTGTTCATGTGCATTATATTTACGATTTTCGCCCCATTCGGGTAACTCCTTCTTGGTGTACAACTTCTTTTTATTAATTATACATATTTGTCTGTTACTGTCTACTCATTTCTGTTATGCGCTTTCTTCGAGGCTAGTATTGTTCAATTTTCTTTATTGTATTTTACTTTTGGTTTTATATCTTTTCTCTACAGACTTTACACTGTATATGACCTATAATACCTTGTATTTGACACAATATGCCCCTGGTGGATTCAATGCCATAAAGCAGCAACCAACCAATGGAATGTTATACACATGCATTATGGTGGTATCTGGAGGAATTGGTGTTTTTCCTGTTAAAGATATTTCTCGAATAGCTTTCCGTGTCCCACCCATTTGGAAAATGAGTGCCAAACTTTGGTTTCATCAAGTGGAATCCTCCTTTCGAATAGCAGATATTGAAGACTCTCTGACTGGAATTAATTTATAAGCTCGAGAAGAGCCCTGCAATATTTTTTAAAATTTTGTTACTACTGATCTTGGGAAAATATTCAAACTGAATTCTGTTAAAATATATTTGAAAATTAAAAAAAATCTCACAATTTTATCTTTAGTGTTTTCCACTGAAAAGTAAAGTTCATGAAAAATTATACTATTATAATTTGACTCCATTATATTAACCAATCGAGTTTTAAATTTAACAAATCCATGCTATCATTCCTATCCATGCTCTTGTTACATATTAAACAGAAACTAATAATAATTACTTAAAATATTAATGTGATTTCACACTCATGATGACAATTAAAAATATTGACCTTTCGTTGGAACATTTTTTCCAATACATTAAATCAATCAAGAAAAGCGAATGTAGTGTGTTCATGGAAGGAGAAATGAACTCCAAAACCTTGTAGATGGTAGTTCAATGTAATTTTTAAATAATTAAAACTAAAAAATTTGCAATAATGATACCGTTCTGGGATAGGCAATTATAACTCGATAATTTATGCATTTTGATTTTTTAAATATAGACATACTCTATACATTTCCACGTAAAACACGTATTTGTTTATATAAATAATGTAGATTAGTTTGTGAAAAGTCAAGTTCTATTTATACAAATAGACATAGTAAAACGGACACTGTTTTCATGTCATCATATCTGTGTGTGTGTTATAATCCCTAAAATGCAGTTTTAAATTTTAGCTGGGATCTACATAACTAAATTTTAGCAGTTATGCAGATCCCAGCTAAACTGACAAGAATACAAATGTATGTTTGGCTTACATAAATGTAATATAATATTAATCGATCTCATATAACCTGGAGAGTGATTTGGAAAATATATTTTGAAAATAACTCATGTATATCTTTCAGGACTTTTACCTGAGCGAATGTATCCATTAAATGAGTCATGTTGACTTCTTTTAATGTACTCTGCTCAATTAAAATTGTTGCTAAACTGTCTAATCTGTCCTGTATCGTTGTAGTTCTCAAATGCGTTTTAATTATTTTTAGTTTGGTGAATTTACGCTCTGCGTTTGCTACGAATTTGTAACAGATGTATATGTTTTCGCTGACGAGGTGATAATTGAGGCAAAACTGATAAGTATTAAAAAATGAATTTGAAATACAATTTCCAGATTTTGAAGCTTTAATAGATAAGTTGTATTTGTTTTCATCTATTTTATCGATAAACATCGAATCAGTACTTAAGTATACGCAGATGGATGTAATTGAGATCTAGTGCAATTTAATTTTAAAGAAAAATTTAAAAGGAGCCTAGGTGCCTGAAATATACAAATTTGATAATTTTGTACATTAATTTTCGAGATTTATTATCTATAGGTGCAATGAAAATGTCTCCTATGTCATCTATAATTCCAGACCATCTTACATTATTTTTGAGAATAACGGCGGACAATGTTACTCCTGAAGTAGAAAGGATGATAGCAGAGAAGAGATACCAAATTTGAAGAAGAAAACGATTGTTTATTTTAGTTTTTTCTTTTGTATGCTGCACTGTTGGAAAGAGTCCTACACTTCTATACATATTAACCCACGTTAGCTCATTACTATAGGATGTGTATGAAATTAAATTATTCATTCTCAATTAGATTTATAAGAGAAAATGCTACTTATTATGATGCAAAATGTAACACAGAAACACCCATTTTATACACCGAAAAGTAAGTATTTGCTCCAAATTGTCTTTTTAATTAAAAGGTTTGGTAAATTCTCTGAGAACATGAAACCTTGTGTTTCTGCTGAATAATTATATAATTTCGAACTGACAAACACCAGTGAAAAAAGTCTGTGTACTAAGAACGAGATAAAATTAAAAAACAATTACCCTGGTAAACATATGGTTTATCCCAGGTATAATGTTTTGCTATTTTAGTGATCTTTCGCATGAGGAATTTATATTTGCCATTAAAGTTTTGATATCATTACATTTTTAAGCAATACAAATATAGGTGTTCAGTTTCTATGTTTATTTCACTGATAGTTCAGGGAAAATTGCTTGACATGGTATTTTAGTAAAACATTAAATTTATCTAAAAATGTAGAACTTTTAAAATCACGAACAAAAGTGTGAAACCTCCTTGATGGTGAACCTGCTTTAGATCTCGCAGGTATATTTTTAAATGATTTTAGCCCAAGATAATGATTAAGATATGATAGTTCATTAATGATAGTTCATTAATGATGACCAATATGAATTTTTCACTATGCAGTAAAACGACGTTAGTTTATTAGTTTATTAATTCATTAAAAATAAACTTTAAAGCTGTCCTTTTGTCCAATCGAAGCAAAATCCCTCTAGACCCATCAGTGTATGCAATTAATATGAAATAAAGTTATGAAAATAAGAAAACAATTCTATATAAGTTACAATAGGGAAATTCCAAGCAGAAAATATGGAAACTTTTAGGTTACCGCCAGGTAAACCAAAATTTTACTGCTTTTTTTTAATTTAATTTTTTTTGAGAGAGTGGGACACTAGGGCAAATGAGTCATACGTCTTACCTGGTATGACTGATCCTTTAGGGTTAATAATAATTTTCCTGCAAGCTATTGACAGAAATGGAAAAGATTTATGCATTTATAGGAAAAGTTACCCCACATCAAGGATGCTAAAATTAAAGGAGAAATTTTTGTAGCTTCCCAAATTAAAGACCTTATGAAAAATTCAAAATTTTAAGGAAGATTGAATGACATAAAAAACTTTCACCAATATATAGTGAGAAACATTTGAGAAAACTTAAAAGGCCAAGGGCTACATAATATGCTTCAATATGTATTTGGTGATCCACTACCTTCATTCTATAAATCCTGGGTACATATATATGATGAACATGGAGACACTTTGAGATGAATGTGCGTAAAAATTAACGATGACTAGATATGAAAACTTAGCGTTGTAATTGATACTGCTTTTTATAACCGTAAAATCTGATCTTCTCTTTAGTTTTTATCTTAAACTACCGAAAAAAAAATTGCATAACATTCTGTGGTAAATGTACACTGTTGAAAGAGTGATAACATAAATGGGAAAACATCTATGCCTCTATTATACGAGTATCTTATGTTTGGCCCAATATGTCACTGGTGGATTTAATGCCATAAAGTATCACCCATCAGTGTTTGGAAAAATATTAGCACACAGAATAATATGCATTTGTATAAAGAATGTAATAATACTGATTACAACTAATTTTACTTTATTATATTTTTGGGGGTTCAATTGTTTTTTTTTTATATTTTCCAAGAGAGTATAAAGAGATCATAAAGACTCACAGTGAACCTCAAGAATTTTTCGATGATTAGAGATAATTTGCAATTATATCTACTCTGTATACAAAATTAAAGAAGAAACATTCCTATTTTAAGCTAAACAAGTTTTATTCAGCAAAACAAAATGTGAAAAAGACTCAGAGATGCGAAATTTGGTGCCTCGGAACATACACCGAATATACCTCAAAGTGGTTTTTCCAAGAATAACATTGTATATTTATTTTTTACTTTTTAAGTTTTTTCATACTTTCTCTGTTAGGTATTGAATAAATGGTTTCACAATCATGATTTGCATGGTATCTCATCTGAAAGTAGTTCCGATCCCAAATTAATCTCTTTGTGGTCGGAATAAGAAATTCTTTTTTGAAGTACAGTGTTCATAATAAAGTCTGGAAATTTAAGAGATGAAAATTCAAGTAAAGTCACTGCCTTTAATTCTTTAATTTTTAATAATTTATGAAAAACAACGTGACTGTAAAATCATGTTTTTTATTTTTGTTTTGTCGGTGACTTTCTGATTACTCGTATGTTTATATTGTTTTGGTGACTGGAGAAATGATGTATTGAGTTACATATATGTACTTGCTGAACGAGAAATATGTTTAGACGAAACCTTTAGAAAACTTGAATTATAATTAAAAATTTGCTCTTTAAATATTACTCCCAAATTATAAAAAATAAGAAGAGTCCTATAACTTTCCAATTTTTAGTCATCTAACGTAAAATTCAAGAGCAGAATAAAAGATCCTTAAGAATGGAGAGTAGATTATTTTGCTTACCATGATTTTGTCCCTCTAACAGAAAATATGGGCTACTCAAATGCAATTGGCTCACTTTCAATGAATAAATGTAAAAGTTATCACATGGAAATAAAATTCTAAACTAGTGAAGTGCAAGTAAGAATTAAAGTAATATTTTCTTGGCTCGAGCGAAGAATGTGTAGTACTTCTACATATCCCTGATTTTTGTGACTAATTTATTGTACGATTAGTTCAGAATAAACGGGAAAACTTATAAGCGGGTTGATTATTATGACTCAGATACTGAATGTCGAAGGTGATAACACACAGACCCTTAGAACAAAATAACTATATAGCCGTTAGTCTTTATTGCTTATTGTGGTGAGACTAGTCCATCGGCATTTATCAATGAGGAGATTTTTTAAGCCTTTCTGTTTTGTTTTTGAAGCCCAGTAGCTTTAGTCGCGCTTCCACGACGCAGGTCCAAGGTTCGATCCCCGGACTGGGCAAGGTTGACTCAGCCTTTCATCCCTTCAGTGGGTAGACAAACTGAGGATCAAGCATGCTTGAGAACTAAACACTTGGGGTTCCGCGTAAGGTTGACCACCTAACCGGAACATATGCTTCGCACCCCAGGGCCCTTGGTCTCGGAAACGGAGATTGGCACCGTAGGCCCTGGCCCCCTAGGGGCTGTTGCGTCGAGGAGTTTAGTTTAGTTTTGTTTTTACTTATTATAATTTAAAACAGTAAAGAGAAATTGTAAAGTGTTCTCTGAAATGCTAAGAGTTTAATTTGTATACTACTTCATTATAAATGAATTTGTAGCTAAAAATATAAAAATTATTTTTTTTTATTGAGTCTTTATTGTGAAGATATTACTCAGATTACGAAAAGAAAATAGCTTTAAAATGAGAGAGCAGAAAGAAACGGAAAAAAGAGCTTAACACATACTCATACTTATGAGTTAGCAACCTCTTTTTATTAAGCATAATATTAAGAAAGGACATGACTTTACTATGTTTAAGCGGATTTGTTAAGTTGAATGAGTTGTTTTAAATTTAATAATGTGTAATTATTTTTTATAGGAGAAAATTCTTTAAATTGGTAATGCATTAACTGATATTCCAAAATTATAAATAAGTTTATTATCTTTATAACCTATTGGGTTGCGAAATTTTTAATTTTAACTTCATATTGTATTCTGTTTATTTAAAGTCAAAAATTTATCCATGCATTTGAAAGTAATTGTATCATTATGCACACACTTGTACTGTTTAGGTATGGGCAATATTTCTGCTTCTATTGTATTAAAACTTGTTTGATAAATATAAAATATATATATCCGTGTTTCCAACCTATCTCAGCCTGCGAACCACTTTATTTTCTACAAGCATTTCCGGGGTCAAAGTAGTGTAGCAATTAAAAAGTCAATTTTTGAACAGTAATAAAAATACATGCACAACAAAAACGCTTTAATAATTGTTATAGAATTGGGTAAATTTCATCGCTGATTATTGTCTAGTTAGTAGCATACAGTTAAAGGAATAAACATTCCGTATATTTGAATTGTATTTACGAATCGGTTTCATTGATTTAAACAAAGGTTTCTGAGTATCATGCCGCCCTTAGACAAAAAACCAATCCCTTTGAAGGAAAAAGTCAACTTTGAAATTCCCAATATCACTAGTAAACATTAGGATCGTTCCACAAACAATTTTTCTTCGTCAAAAATCTAGACAGGGGCATTTTTTTAATGGAAAGCAAGAATTTTTCAGCGGTGAAAGACAATGATACGAATCAACGGTTTTGGCCTGCAAATCTCGTACATTTCTCACCCAAATGTATGTATAAAAGTATCAAATAAGCTATTTTATTTTATGTGAGACAGCGCGTGGGAAATCTCTTAAGTGACTGTGCTTGTACTAAAATCCCCACGCTGGAATGACAGCAAAATAGAAATGGTGCAAACGACATGATTGTATGTTCAGCCATGTTGATATTTTAAAGAAATAACAAATGATTTGTTAAAAAATGTTTTAGTAAGAAATTGGAGTATTATTAAGTATCGGCCACTTCTACCCCAATAAGATTACTGGATTTATATTTTGGTGAAGTGTAAAATTTATGCGTTTCATATAAATAAATGAATAATATACGCATAACCACAAATGTATGTAATGTGTTTCGAAAAGTTTCTTAAATATTGAGTAAATTCAATTTTTCGTTGTGAGATAACACATTAACACTGACTATGTCTTGTAAACGTTTAAAATTTTAATAATTCATTTTTTAAATCTATCAGTATTGGTTGAGGGTTTTAGTCCTAATGACTTGTGCTAGATCTTATTTTTCTGAATTGAAATATTCTAAGTGGATGAATTCCCTGATTCATAAAGTTTTATAAAAGGATACGTTTTACAGGGTAAATTTTAATATAAAAAAGCTTTTAATCAAAGAGTCTAAAAAATTGTCTCATGAAAAAGAACTGAGCCAAAAATTTTTCCTAATCAAATATCCAAGCTGCTCATCAACTCTATTTTTGCGGGTTTTGTGTTAGCACATTATGTTTCAAGAATTCTTACTCAAGTTGTGGGGATACCATTTCTTTTGTTCTAACTTTATGACTCCGAGAAAAACACAAGGTGAATTTCAAATAAACAATCTTTTATATTGTTAATTTCCACCAATATATATTTTGTAAGGTACTAACTAAATTTGGATTAATATTTCAGTAAACTTAAAAAGTTGCATACATTTTGAAAAAAAAAATTAATTTTATGAGTTAGTTTTACATGCATTGTTTTTGAGTTTCTATTTTGTTTTTGTATAGAGGGTATAAATTTTGTGTGCTGAATTAAATTAAGGATAAATGGCGGTATAATTTAATGACATGATCCTATTCCATTAACTGAACATAAGGTAAGTAGAAATCGCTAAAAAGAGATCGTTATTTGAGTTCAGAAATCTTTGTAACTCAAATGTTGTTATCGTAATTAGATACCAAAAAAAGTAAAATATTTATTTCATGATAGTTTTGCCTTTTATGTTATATGCAGCACATCAATTACCAATTTATTAGTAATGAGAGTACACATTTGAACTTCATTGAAGAGTATTGCATAATCAAATTATGAATTAAATAATATTTGTATAGTTTTAGTATTATATATGGGATTATGCTTGCTAAGTTCTAAGTACTGCTCTGAGGAGAAGAAAAATCTTTTGTAAGACAAAAATCATTAGCAGCGGAAGAAATGACATGCTTCCAAAATTTCCTTGAACGATTTTTCTCAAGGCGTTGCTCGGAAGGAGTATGCACTGAGAAATTGATTTTTATTCTCTCTTAAAACCTATGTTAAAATTATTTTGTGATATTTCTTTCAACTCAACAGAATTATTCAAAATGTTTTTTTAAAATTATTTTACTCAAACTATTCGCACATTTTTTAACGAATTTGATAGAATGTAAATAATTTTTTCATAGGGAATAATTATAATTTTAAAATTTTATTTTAACTGTCATTACTTTTAACAATATTTCTATAGTTAAATTTTTGCAATTCCATGCATTTTGAATTATTCATATAATTATATTTTGGCTTGAGTCTCTTTTATTGTTTTTTATTGATTTTATTGTTTTTTATTGTTGTGTGTCTACGTTTGCAACAGGTACCAATTTCTACAAAGTAAATATCTATGGCAATTATTACAAATCAAGCACTGCTGCTTCATCTTCAATTATATTCTACTTAAATATGAAATATGTTGTTAAAAAAAGCTAAAAATATGGGTTTTTGCGAGGAATTAGGAGTAAACGGATTTTGATATTCAAGTAATGTACTTAAATCTTAAAAATTATGCATTGCTATTGTGTACCTGTTCTAAACCATAAAGTTGTAGCTTTTCTGGTAATCTTTAAATTAGCTTATCGCAATTATAATTTAAAAAAATTTCGCTGTAAAATATACAATATTAAAAGACTGTGGGCTTAAACGTATAATGAAATAATGCTCATTTTATTAAAAGGGAGAATATTATGATGTATGAATTCTTACTTAGACTTATCTTTGGTTGATAAATTAAATCTTCTTAAAATTTTTTTTATAATACTGATTTTCTTATTTTTAAATATTGATTTTTTTATGTTCAATATGAAAAGACAATAATCTTTGAAAAGAGTGAGCAAAATGCTATTTTAAAGAAAATAAACTTAAAAATGTTACATATGAAAGTATGTAAACTAATAAATAACAGAAAAAAAGAGAGTGTTTTACGAAAATCGTAAGGGCATATAGTTTTCACGAAACAGCTTTCTCATAATATTGAATTGCAATCTTTGCAGCAATCCCATCATGAAATTAGTCTTATCTATATATTTTCTGTCTTCACTAGTTTTAATCCAAACTAAGTTTAATAACCCATGGAGAAGTAATAAATTGTGGATGATTTAAAGAATATTTTTGCACTGTTAAATTATACTCTTTAATAACTATATACAACTCAAACCTTTACCAGAACTATTTTTTAAACTTATTTCCTAGTGTTTGTTTAAACCAGGTTGTAATAAACTATACAAAGGTCGTATACTGATTCCATATTGTAATATAAGCTATAAAATAACATTTTACAACATATTTGTGATTTATTTTGAGTTAATATTATATAAGGTTTTTGAATTTTTCATGATTTTTTGATTGCCGAAATAAAAGCCTTTGCATTAAACACTTATGTATATATTTTTAGAATTTGACTGCTAATTCTCATTTCCCCACTCAATTGCATTACATTAACCATTGATTTACCAGCAATTTAAATAGACATTGAATTACAATCGCAAAACCAGTCATTTTCACTGGTTTTGTAAATCTAGTGTTAAAAATATTCTGAAAATTCCATTTGCCTCACAATTTCAAAATAGCTTAGTAATTCTTCATTTTTTATTTTGGTGTATGCAAATAAATGCATTATATTTCATCCTTCATGATCGTGGAATAATATCCGCTAAACATGAAGTAATATGAGATTTTTAA
>CM063502.1:4161309-4196309 GCA_032207245.1 Pardosa pseudoannulata | reverse complement strand
TGGTTTGAATTTGGAGCTCTACGGTCTACTCTTTTGCTTACGAGGGCTAATGAACCTGGGACCTATTGCTTAAAGGCGATTCTGAACGGCTACGAATATCCATGCCCTCCGCGGGATTCGAACTCCGGAACCGAAAAGCAGCATTTGCCATCTTTCGTCTGCACATTTGGGGACACTCTGGTATTTATCGTATCTGATCTAATGATGCTAATTCGAATGACAGTAAAATTTTCCTTAAATTCTGACATAAGAAACCCTCCCCCAGTTGTCGGAATAATTGCCCCTATTTGGGAGAGGGGATAAATTTATTGTTTTCAGCCTCTTCTAATACTAATAAGAAGCCAAAAATGGTTGTTTAAATCGGATCTAATGATGTTCTTTCGAATGATACTAAAATTGTCTCAAAATTAAAAAATGTGGGGTGGGTGGGTGAAAATTTTGATTTCAGGACACCTTTGGGGGTGATTTGGGGGCATTTTCGGTGTTGATTAAACCCCAAAAATGGTTGATCTAATGTGATCTAATGATTCTTATTAGAATGATATATTGTTCATGTGTATAAGATCATTTTAAAAATCCATATTCCTCAGAACCTTAGAGATTTTTAAAAATTTATTTAATTGATCAAACGGTGAAATATGTTGATCAAATCTGATCAAACAAACGAATGACGTAGTTTAAAATGTTAGTTTCCGTCACAAGGGGTAATAACTTTATCAGGGTTTATTTTCAGTTACATTTAAATATTGAATTGACATTAATGCCAAACCTATCAAAATTACATTTTAAAAACTTATTAAATTAGGTATTTTTTATATCAATATTTTGAAATATTTTGTTAATTTTTAAAATGTTCCATGTACATTAGTTTTTTTCTTCTAATTTTACCTTTTTAAATTCTTATAAATATTTTTTAACATCTAGGAGGTATTATTTTGCAGATAAACTGAATAGTTTATTTAAGGGGAACATATTTTAATGGCACGTTGAATTTTCATGACATATATCTACATTCAAATTTAGTTTTAATAACTGTAATAAATTCAAAATTTTAAGTGGATAACCCAGATTTTTTAAAACAAAATAGGAGTATTTGCCCGAGGTGTTTAGTTTACCGCAGTGTTTTAGTGAATACCCACCACAAACATACACAGACATTTCTCGAACCATTTACAATGTTAAAATGAATGTCAAAGATTACGGAAATTCGCACACCCCATGAATGTCAAAGATTACGGAAATTCTCGCACACCCCGTCTCTGGACCACACGGGGTAGAGAAAGCCTGTAAGCCTGTAAAACATTTCTGAACGAAACGGTCTTTTTCTAAGTAAACTGTTGTCTATAGCCAAGCAGAGGATCCATTTTCTTTCCACGACACGGTCTTATAGAATTTTAGAATTTCAGGGGAAAGGGGGAGGGCACCAATCCCCTTGACTACGGATTTCAAACAAGAAATCTGTTAGTTTTTCTTGATTCCTTTTTCGGTAGCATATATTTATTCCTCAAAAAAGATCTTGAAAAAATCGAGAAGTATACAGTTATTAGAATACCCATACTTCTTTTATAAATTAGTAAAACCCTAAAAATCGGCAGGGGCAAAACTACAAGTTTAAAATCTCATACTTGCTTTAAAAATGTCCCAATAAAGGAGGATAACCGTAATTAGAATAAATCGTAAACACACTAATAAAAACAGAATAACTGTAACATTCATTAAAATGTCAAAAATTCTACGTGTGAATAAAACCCAAAACATTTCGAGGAGCAAAACAACAAATTCAAATACCTATAATTGTTTTAAAAATGTCTCAGAAAAGGACGATAACCGTAATTACAATAAATCTGTAGCACACTAATAAAAACTAACTTCAGCATTTATTAAAATGTCGAATAAACAATTTAATATATGAATAAAACTCTTGAAATCTGGAGGGGCAAAACTACAAGTTCGAATACCTATACTTGTTTTAAAAATGTCTCAGAAAAGGAAGATAACTGTAATTAGAATAAGTCTTCAGCACACTAATAAAAACAGATTAATTTTAACATCCATTAAAATGTTGAAATCTGGAGGAGCAAAACTACAAGTTCGAATACCTATATTTGTTTTTAAAATATCTCAGAAAAGGACGATAAGTGTAATTAGAATAAATCTTCAGCACACTAATAAAAACAGATTAACTTCATTGATTAAAACGTCGAATCAGCAATTTAATATATGAATAAAATTCTAAAAATCTGGAGGGGCAAAACTACAAGTTCGAATACCTATACTTGCTTTAAAAATATCCCAGAAATGGTTGATAACTGTAATTAGAATAAGTCTTGAGTACACTAATAAAAATGGAATAACGTCAACATTTACTAAAATGTCAGAAATTTAGTGTATGAATAAAAATCAAAACATTTGGAGGGGCAAAACTACAAGTTCGAATATTTATACTTGCTTTAAATATGCCCCAGGAAAGGACGATAATCGTAACTGGAATCAGTCTTAAGCATACTAATAAAAATAAATTAACTTTAACATTCATTAAAATGTCGAATCAACAATTTAAAAATTAATGATTTAATATATGAATAATACATGAATAATTAATTATATGAAAATATATGAATAAAGAGAAAAATATATGAATAATATATGAATAAATAATTTAATATATGAATATTTAATAAATTAATTAATAAATTAATATATGAATAAAACCTTAAAAATCTGGAGGGGCAAAACTATAAGTTTGCCCCTCCTCTAAAAATTCTGGGGGGGCAATTGCCCCCCCTTGCCCCCCTCAAATTACTTTTATGCTTCCAAGATATTATATGAATTATATAGTCAAATAAATTAAACCAGGAAAGATTTGCAAATTAGAAACGAATTTTTTATACCAAATAGAAGCTAATCATTTTTTATCTGTGAACCTGCTATTATTATACGAGTGGTATATTTTATTTTATAGCATGGTTAAGGCTAATATTTAAAACTTTTTAATTGATTTTTAATTTTTTTTCATCTTAAAACCTGAGATACCTCCAAAGATTTGGTTTATAGAATAAAACAGATATTTTAGTTAATAATAATTTGATATAAAAATGTAGTTTCTTATATACATATTTCAAAGTTTATTAAGATAATACATTTTTTTAAATTGGTGTATATTTTTTGTGCTATACTACTTGAAATGGCAAAACTAAATAATTCTTAACGTTAGTGCGTTATTAAGGAAAGTATAAAAATCTCTTTAAAAGAAGCAGAACATTTTATTTTAGGATGCCTAGAAGAAAGCTGTTACATTAAAGTTTTTATGTCTTTAAAAGTTTGTATGTCCTCTTAAGACCACTTTTCGGTTGAAAAATTGTCAGCACGTTATTGTCAAATCAAAATATTAAGAAACTGTCTACGAGCAGAAAATTTATTCATTTTATTATTAAATAGTTGCTTGACATAGATTATAGATCATGTAAAATAATTAAGTTACAAGAAAGAAAATTGTGTGCATGCCCACAGAATAGATGAAAATAGGAATATTAATTATATTTCGTAAATTGATAGAATTTCAAGCCTATCTCAGCAGCCTAACTTAAAGGAAAACAAAGTCGAAAGAAATTAGTTAAATAGTGAATGACTCTGTTTTTTAAGGTGCAATTGTAAGATTCGAATCTGGAATCCATGACACAAGATTCCTAAAAGTTTGTAAGGGTACCTCCGGATTTACCTTTCAAGTCTAATATAAAGCAAGAATAGATAATTTTGAAGTACAATTTTAGCTGCATTTAATGTTAGACATTTTCCCCAGTACAGTAGTTAGGAAAGAATCTTCTGATTTAAGATTACAAGTAAAATTTGCTAAAGCTTTATTAAAACATTTAGCAACAGGAAGAAAACTTCAATTGGCGTAAAAAATTCCCCAGAGCCATCTATTTGCTTATTAAATATAAGGTTTTCAACGTTTAAAAACGTTAATATAGTTTTATAATGAACATTATTTCTCTATATACAAAAATAGGCTTAAAGCATTAGTTTAGAGAAAAATGTTCTGATTTGTTATTAAAAACTGAAGAGACAAAACAAAAATTGTTAATATCTTATTTTAAGGTATGGCTTAAATTGAAATCGGCTTCCATTAAATTGACATCTTGTGTATTTAGTATGAAATGAATAAATGTTGAGATAATTTAAATAATAAATAAAATAATTTAAATTTTTACTGTACATTGTTTATTATTTTATTAGTGGGCTGAAATTATGAAATAATAAATAAAAAATGTTGAAAAAAAATATACCAAAAATTACTAATGATGTATCAGATATTAGATTTAAAAATTTTATAATTTCTTATCCTAATAGTCATTTAACATTATTAAGTAAATTATACTCTCTAAAGTATTTTATATATATAAATATAAAGATATATTTTCAAGTACTGTAATAAATGCTTTATTTGGTAGAAAAATATAGCTAAAAATCAGACTCATTTATAGTTTCATATAAATTTATATTGAAGTACCTTAAACTTAACTTCTAAAAACAATTTATCCATTTTAAGTCTAATAAAGGGATAAAATAACGAATAATAAACAGATAACATGCTTTTAGATCATATATTTATATCTAAATTGAAGTTAGAAAGAATTTTCCTCAAAAATTTTTAAAGATTGTATAATTTTTTTTATTTAAATAAAACAGACAATCCAATGAAAAAAATTATCCATCACATAAAAAAATTCCAAAGGTTTCTATATTAATTTTCATTTGTAATTTATAACCTTAATGCGACAAGTGACCTTATTTATAGTTCAAATCACTAAAACTTTAATGAACAAAAGGGATAAAAACTTTTACCCATTACTTTCATTCGAAAGGTTTTTAAGCTTCTAAAACAAAATGGGATTGCTAAATTTTTACAAATTATTTTATCTTGCCCTTACTTCCAAATGCTCCATGTTCTCAAATTTCCATTTAATTTCTCTCAATTACTGTTTTCTCAATTACTCATTGATAGTTTCTTTTTTTTTTCTTAAGTTACAAATTGATTATTGTCTTACTATTGAAATGATATTCAATTTCAAATAGATTTTAGTAACGAAAATAAGTTTTTGGTGTTGTACAGTAGTTTAATAAAAGGTGAAATTTTTAAATGGCATAGAGTATTTTGAAAATGCATACATACTTTTGGTAAGATTATCCAAAATAATTATTTTTGGGATACAATGAACATAATTAAAAATGTATTGTAACGTCTACTTCAGTATTTTCATATTAAATTAAAAATTACAAAAAAAGATAGTCCTTTGTTGACTTAAATTTATATCTCTGTTATCCCACTGAAATTCTCTCAATTAATCTAGTGAGACAATTTTAAAACTTCGGTTGATTTATTTTACATATTTTTTTTCTCGATTCGATAGTTAAAAGAGGCAAAATATAAAAATGAATGCTGATGAGGTATCACTATAAGTAACATTGTATAACTAAAAAAATGGGTGGACTTACTTTATGTTAAATGCATCCAAAGCTTCTCCTGCTTGCACAAACACTTTTATATCATTTACTGCTAGGGTAAGCGAAAATATACTGAAACAGATTTAAGAAAAGAGGCGGAGCTCTTTGGGATGTTAGAGGTAGAGTGTCACGTGCACTTGCCATTCCGCAAGTCAAAATTCCTAGTCTAAAAGGGGGTGGAACTTCTGCAAAACATAATAATACCCAGGATTCATCTTTGTCGCTGTTATGGATGTTCCCTAAGAAATTTTAGTAAGGGTTTATAAATACCAAAATGTACTTGGAATAGGTTTCACCTTCTAAACTTTAAACGGAAATGCTTAGATTGTGCCAGTAGACATGTTCTTCAAATTTCTCTCGATTATTCTAACCTTTTCAATTGCAAAAATATTTTAAGTATTACTATTTCAGAGAGTACATATCTCCTCATATAATTTATAATTAAAATTCAGGATGAAGTTTAAGGGAAGAAACTAACTTTATACACTATTTTCTTATCAAATGGCTACAACAGGTTATTTGACGTTTGGTACATTTAATACTAATATCATAAGAAGGCAAACACATTCAACAAAACTTCTTTATTTCAGTTGTTCCGAGTATATATACATATATAAGTATAAATAAATAAGTATATATATACATCTGTGTGTAATAAACTTTATTAACAAAGGAGAAATTTAACGATGAAATTTTATAAAAGTTTTTTAGAATTAATAAAGATGAAATTTGTTTTATTAAAATATTATATGTAATCATGATAAAGGTATTTTTAAAATAATTCAAACCATTTAAACATAAAAAATATAAATGTATGTAGCAAATAAGTAAGTTCCAGAATTTTTGTTTATTTTGGAAATGTGGTTTCAAAGAGTTATTAAATCCACATCCACTTGTAACTAAAGCCAAAAATTTTGAAAAAGAAGTTTCTTATATCCATACCGTTTTTTATGTAACATTTAAAAGTTCTCAAATAATAGGAGGCACAGAGAGATGCATTTTTAACAACAAAATTCATTATTATACGTTGTAAAAATTAGGCTTAAAATTTTTTATTTTGGATACAAGATTAAATGTTTATAAATACATAAACCTATTATACATCTACTTAAGTGTCTATAAGTGTGGCTTATAGTTCAAAGCAAATAACCCGCTATCAGCATTCGTTATTAAATATCAGTATGATGAATATTCAGAGTAGGTGTGCCCTATTGCTCCTTTAATAAAAAGGTCAACATTGTTTATTTTAAATTATGCTATTTCCGTCTATGGTAATTTGGGGGTACATGCGCCTCACATGTGATAATTGACGAAAAGGAAGCTAAAGCCGCCCTGGTACACTTTAAATCCACTTGACACATTAGAATTGATAAAAGGAAAATAAAAGTTACTCGATTCATCGGTCCTCCAACAAAGTTTGGAATTTCCTTTACAATTACTTTTGCTTGAAATCGAATTGATTTTTGACATTGGTAATCCCTTTCCTGTCTGTTCTGTTGATCAATTCACTTCCAAAACAATCCACGCTGACGAAATCTTTTAATCTTAGGCAGTTTCTTCTTGAATTCCGAAAAGATGAAGTCGCCTTTCGAGTGTTTTTGAATCTCGCTGCTAGTACGGATGTTGATAGACGGCCAGAATACGTAGGTCCGATCTCGTGTTGAAAAAAAAATTACCATAGGGCTGCAATCGAAGCTAATTTTACTTGTTCAGATTTCCACCTCCAAATGTACTTCTCTTCAGCTTTAAATTTTCTAGCCTCAGCCTCATTTCCAATTTCTACCACTTTCTTTCTTCTGAAGCTGGTGCATATCTTTTCTTCGAGAAGGAGCCATAATAATTCGCAGTAATAAGAATGATAACAATACACCTTAACAATAAAAATAATAATTGTAATATTTTTATTTCGGAGACAAGAAAAGTAAAATTACTTCAGATAAATGCAATTGACAGAGAATATATGTCATTCGTCATTATGGAAACGATTTTGGGTTATTTTTTTCATAAAAGTAACATTCATTGTGGTAATTTTCTTCTAATAACCTTGAATTTTGACTGTATCTATAGTCTAATATTTCATGAAAGTAAGCCTTTTCTTAACAACATCATATTAATTTTATTGCAGTCATGTTGGGTCTTTTTCCAGAGTCTGTTTAGTGTGATTGAATGCCTTTTTTTCTAAGATTCAAGTCAATAGAAGCGTCAGGTAATTTCAGGGGCCTTTCTAAAAGGAATACATTTTATTTCTAGTTCTGATTTTTGTTTTTTATAAAGGGACAGCTGACTTAGACCTTAAAAGACACTTTTCAGACTTTGAATGAATGAATCTCAAATTTATTGTTCATCTTTCCATATAAAGCCAAATTATTTTTCAAAAATTGGTTCTAAAACCTTCTGATATTCCGTGAATTAATATTTAGTGTACTTGAAACTTCTCTGGGTTTTAATTTACCGCTCTAAAACAATTCTGCAAAGATCAGTCTCCCTTTGGAAACTTTCCTGTACAATGACACAGTCATTTTAGACAGCCGTTTTCATTTTCTTTCTATTTTTTTTTTACCAAAACCCCATTTAATTACTAAAATGAACCCATTTCTCATCGAGTGTTACCATTTTATTATTTATCAGGAGTTAGATTTTTTTTATAGGAATTCAGCTGTTTACAGTTTGATTTTATGTTTGTAACACGCACAAGAAATAAAAGATGAACACCAGATTTAAAAGTATGTTTAAACTTTTAATATTTATGAATTATTTTATTTAAGCTGGCATAATTTATCCCTAGTATCGATACAATGAATCAATCTTCTTTAAAGATTTACTTTAGGATTAGATACTTTCTTTATATTTATCCTAACATTTATAGGAGTTGGACTTAAGGTTATCTTTAAAAATTTTTTATTTTTAGCTAGACTTTTTCCATTTCAAATTTAGTACATTAAACCTAACTTTCTTTGAAAAGCATTAACTTATTTATACTCTACTTTTACTCTGCTATAATTTGCAAACATGACTATTTCGAAAGTTTATTTATGTAAACTCACGAGCCATTTATTAATTTTTAGGAGTCATATTGAAAACAGATCTTTTATTCTACATTTCAAAAGAAAAAAAACAAACAGTAACAGACATTTATATTTAAAATATCAATTATTTATTTAAAAATCCTAAAGAAAAATATAAATGCAAAATCTTTTCCCTAAAGTTCAACCGATTTTCTGTGCAATGATACCTTTTAAGGTAACTAATATGTAAGTTAGGTTTTAGCATAGTTTTGTTACGTGTATTTATATTAGTTGCGTTTTTTCGGCAATCTGCATTGCCATTCTAAAAGTATTTAAAATAGAAAGCAATAAATCAATTATTAAATTCATGTGCAAACATAGGCTCTTTCTTTTAATACTTATAATTACGAGGTTATCTCATATTTTTTAGTTTTACTTAGAAGGAATATAAATAAAAGTAGCATTTGGTGTTTTCTATTTCCCTAATATTCAATTTGTTATGCATTTTAAACTTTATTTTATTAAATGTGGATGTCACTTAAAGATATTGGAAAAGGTGTTAATAATTAATAGCAATGAAGTACTATTCAGATCCAAGTAAAAGCAATGTTTTTCAATATTATTAATCCTTTTTGAGTATCCAAGGAATATTGATCTGTAATGTGTGGAAGTTGATATAAAATGACTCCTTTTGCTTAGCGTAAGAAGATAGCCTCCGTTCTTCGCAGTCCACGAGACCTGGTGGTTATGACTGGTTTGATGGGAACAATTAGGCTTGTCATCTCCGACAAGCATCTGGAGTTGGCTTTATGAAGGGGACAAGATGCTTCGTGTTCTGAAATTAATGAGGGGTTACAACTCATATAGGAATCTACAGGGTGCCATGTGTAAAAAGCGGCATCAAAGAGAGTCCAAGCCGCCAAAGGAGATGCCATTCAGGCATTTTCCCAAATATCCCTGTCTTTATAAAGGGGGTGGTAGGAAATGGACTTCCGGGAAGACGTGTGACTTACAGAGAGACCTTTGATTAGTCGTTTGAAGATTTTACGTAAGATGAAAAAAGAACGTCTGTTTGTTAAAAAAATCATTTAAAGAACGTCTCCCACCCAAATTAAGTAGAGAATAAATCTTACAGTTTAATCGTCATTTTTTCAGGTAATTTAAGAAAGACATACGGGAAGTGCCACCCTGAAAAATTCCCAAATAATTTGCTACTAAGAATATTTTAACTCAACAGGAAAAGTAATCTGACGCCTGGGAATTTTTATTCTTGAATATGTTTCTGTTTAAGGTGCATAAATTTGTGGCTGTTTCCTTAGTCAAAATGTTTTATACTGGGGATATAATGAATATAAATACTATTGCATTATTAAACATACAAACGATATTTGTACTAACTTTATATTTATTGTTATCACAGTAAGCGTAAAAGTACTTAAACAAGTATTTATTAAATCTAATTAGGAAATAAGGTGTAAAAATAAGGTTTAAATTTACAGCTTTAATAAAATTGAAAGTGATAAAATTTAGTAGAACTTATTTATTCGCTTATGGAAGACTTATACAAAGGAAAATAATAGAATGAACTACATTTATTACATAAAAGTATATAGTTTAAATGTAGGAGTATTAAAATAATTATAATTAATGTTGTAAAAAACTATGATTGTTTTTGCTATTTTAATGAACCTACTACTGCTGTTTACTTAATTATTTCTATATTTTCATACTGAAAAAGTTATATTTGTTATACTCAGTATATATATATATATATATATATATATATTTGTGTGTGTATGTAAATGTATATATGTATAATATACTATAATATACTTTGAAGTAGATTTACTTTTATAAAAAATATAAGATAAAGATCTATTAATTAAATTAGTCCTAATTAATATAATACTGAAAGATTATGTTGTTGGAAAGAATAAAAAATGGACTATAGATAAGTGATATTTTTATGAAATGAAATCCTCGTATATATTGTTAAAGGCTCCTTCGTGCCCCAAACAGAAAACAATGCTTTTGACTTCTCCAATGAATTACTTTGAAGTTAGAAAATCCATTAAAAGGGAGTTATCTAAACAAATTTTAAAGGTTGTTCGAATTCAGAGTAATTAAGCGAAATTACAAAATTCCGCGAGCATTTTTTCCTAAATATTTGTTAATCTACACTATTTATTTGGTTAGTAGATTTTCTTCGTGGTTACAGAGAGTATGAAAAGATAATTAGACATTTAAAATCATTTCCTGTTTTTTACCCTCGAAACCTTTCTAAAAATTTTTGTTACTTTGAGAGGAAACTTTTTATTCGCATTTGAATGGTTCCTTTATTTATTTTGATCTTAAATGTTAGTATCTTCCAAATAAATATAAATAAAAACACTACATAATTTACACTTCGGAACAATTATATGTTACAATTAGTAACCCACACATTAAAACAATATTTGACAGTATATTTTCTTATTTTTTATGTGGATTATTCTTTTTTTTCTTATCTTTTATTTCCTTTTCCTATTCTCTCTAAAAATTCCAAACCATTAAACTGTATACAAGCAAATATACATTTGTAAGTAAATAAAAATATTTCCAATAAAATTAAAGTTAATAACTATATTAAAAATTTATTCTAATAAGCAGTTAAATTATTTCCTCCAATTTTAATTCCACATGATGAAAAAGATTTGATTTGGTTTAGAGCTCTACGATCTACTTTTTTGCTACACAAGCGTTATTGAAACCGGAATCTACAACTTAAAGCTAATTCCAAATGGCTACGAATATCCACACCAGCAGTAGGATTCGAACCCATGAACCACAACGAAGAGCATCTCGTCAATAATTTAAATGGAAAATAGCCTCGATATAAAGAGCTCAAATATTTCAGTTCTTTAAAAATAAAATCCTTATCTTGTCGTTCTTTCTATTTTTCAGTTCGATTCTCGCGATATCTGAATGATTCATTCGGACTTGGAAACTTTTTGCTAACAATCTGCCATTTTCTTAACACCCCAAACAGCTGAGCAAAAATAACTCCAATGAGAATTGGCGCTTTAATATGCCAGACTTTATGTCACTTGTATCGGATATATAGTGCAGCGAATGACGTTTGTATGTCGAGTTTCATTAAAGAAAAGAACTTTTTATTCATTTCAGGACATCACAGTTGTTTAAGTTTTGTGTGTGAAAGCAATAAAGATTGGTTCATTTTTCAGAATTTGCGTGTATAAAATTTGGGCATGATATATATATATATATATATATATATATATATATATATATATATATATATATATATATATATATATATATATATATATATATATATATATATATATATATATATATATATATATATATATATATATCACTGGCGTGCTGTCCATATGTGCAGGGTGTGCACTGCACACCCTGGCAAAATTATGAGGGACAATTTTCTGCATCTATGTCTACCTATCTTTATACGGTATATAATAAATATTATTTCAAATATTATGTTGATTTGCTTGCTTGATTCCCGCAGTGCGGCTCTGTGTAAACTCAATAGGCACTTCAAGGTCACTGATTTTTCCCCGATGACCAACTGTAACTATGGTAACGACAGTTGGGGAATGATTTTACTTTTTTTCCCCACTGTGTGAAGGGGTGTCATGCATCGTGTGGGCTCTCCGTGCGTGATGAAAGTATGTTTATTTAGACTACACTTTGAAGAATACTTAATACTTTACACAAAATTTTATGAGTAATTTCAGACCTGTTTCTAAGTTCATAAATTTAAGATATAATCCCATTTCATAAAATTACAATTCAAAAATTGTATGTTATATTCTAATTCGTAAGATTTAAAAAATTCTACTGAAAAAGTCACAAACAGTTGCATTATTTACAGAAATAATATCATTAAGATGATTGAACATTTCGCTAATTTTAATGAGTAATCAGTTATAACTTCTCACTATTTTTCTTTATATTTGTATGATTCTTTTAATCTAAATATCAAGAAGTATTTCTTAATGCTTAATTTATTTAAGAGAATGTAATTCTGAAATTAATTAAATTTAAGTTGTATGTTAATAAGTATAATGAAATTATGTGGACCATAGTAAAGTTTCTATTTCAAAATTGTACTGTATTAATTATTTTATGATTTTACAAGAACTGAAAGAGGTCTTAATGCAATAACAATATTTTGTATAATTTTATTATGTATTTAAAGTTTTACGGTCTGTTGACACATTTTTAGAAAGTGAAAATTTCTTTAGTAGGTAGAGATTCCTAATGTTTTAGTAAAAATTCTAAATTAAAATGAATTTTTGTATTTAAATAAAACACATCTGTGATTTATTTTAACCATTTTATACATATTGTTAAACTTTTCTTTATGTAAATAGTTAACGCATTTATGCACAACTGAAAATTTTGACTTTTCTTATAATAATAAAGCAAGTCGTCTGAACGTATTGGAATCAAATCCTCAACTGAAGTGCTGAAAATAAGCGTTAATGCACAAGCTTCTTGGTCGCTACCATAGTAACCGATGACTGGGGAAACGAGAAAATGTGACCTTGAAGCGCCAATAGATTTTACATGGACTTTAGGTGCTGCACCACGTAGCGTGCAAACGAACATAGGAAGTTCTGATGTGTACGCACTGCGCACTAAATTGAAAATCACGCTTTATATGTATGGGCTACTGGAGAAGAACAGGATACTATGGCACTGAGGCAAGTGCAGTTATTTTTCCTGCACTTGGCATTCAGAATCATCCGAAGGTACGGTTTATTAAGCGTTGTATTAGAGCGGGGACTTACGTGCTGAAGCGATTTTGGAATACGATTTTGCAGACGGTTAATGTTTAAATTTATATAGTGTAAGATTTTGTTTTCATGGAAATATAAAAGAAGTATTTCATCAATATAAAGTGAAATGTTTTAGTGTGGTAAATTAATTTTTGGGATGTATTATATTTATTGAAATAATTATCTGAAAAACAATGTTGTTTTGTTTTAAAGAAACGAATTTTAACAGAACAGTCCTAAATATAATTTAATCCATTGACCGAACAAGAAACAGTTCCCTCTGTTGTGCCAGCGGGAAGTGAAATCCTCTGCACGTGGAGTAGACGTTCGGTTAGTCGGCACCAATGAGCATCCGGATGAGGCACCTCAGCGGCGGGAACCATGTGGTTCTACGTTTGCTGAACATATAAGTTTTTCGTAGAAAGCGTTGCTTTTTCGACGCGGATATGATACTATACAACAAAAGACATGATTTTCGCTTCAGTACTAGTAGGATTCTCATAAGTTTAGCTGTTTTTATAGTTATAACTCGACTACTCGTAGGTAAATATTTTATTTATTGTAATCTTTAAATTTATATTCATAATAAATAACCCGTTTCAGAATGGAGAACTCGGATGTCTCAATAATTAAAGATTTATACGAAAATCCATGTTCTCTGCACACCCTGTATGAAAACCTACCGCACGCCACTGATATATATATATATATATATATATATAAATAAATAAATAAATAAATAAATAAATAAATATATATATATATATATATATATATGAGAGTGTGTGTGTGCATCGTATATATATATATATATATATATATATATATATATATATATATATATATATATATATATAAATTATTAAAGCAAGTAAACCTCACATTAAAATAGTGTAACAGATTCTATTTAAATGGTTATAAGCATATTTAAGTTGAATTAAGTACAGTTTTAATAAATTATTTTATAAAAATACAAAAGAGTTTCATTAACGTCTCTCTTAATGTACAACCTGAGAAAATGAATGATTTGATTGAGTAAAATGGTGGCCACCCAAAGTCACTAGGACAGAGGGGAGTAGCCTTTCTTTCATATTTTATTAAGAAAGCTTGAAAACTCGCATGAAGAAGTTGATAAGTATATTATTGAAGCTGAGAGAAAAATGAACTGTAGTAAACATTTCATGGGATTCATCTGCCTCTTATGCTACTATCCTAATAATTCTGCCAATTATAAATAAAAAAAAATTAAAAAATAAATAAATAATATTGTAAAATTATCTTGCTAGACAAAAAGGGTAACTAATTATTATATTACTATTTGCCTTCAGGGATCGTTTGGCCCCTGAAAGGGTTTGCCTACTTTTCTTAAATACGGGTTTCGCGATCCCGAACTACTCTAGCCAACTTTTCTCTGATTTCTTTTCTACTCTCTTGTCGTCTTCTACTTTATTTTCCTTTTCTCCCTCGTTGTGGTTTTCTTGTACCGTTGAGAGACCCTTTCTCTTTCGGGATAGGGCGCACTTCGAGACGCTGCTGTTTGTCACCTGCTTCTTTTGGCTTCTAAACTGTTTGACGTGCTTGAATACCCGTGTCTTCGGGAATGGGGAACCTGGTAATTGATTAGCGTCCTCGTAGGGAAATCAGCTGATTGGCTTTACCAATTTTGTGTGCAATTATCAAAACATTACTTTAGCCTTGGCGTCAAGTAAGCGGGAGGGGGGATGATACGTTGCGTATCAATTAGCTGGGTGGCTAGAGTTAGTCGTCTAATGCGGACACATCTGTATGGTTGTTGTTCCAGGGGCATTATGGGAGTGTATATAGAGTCGACTAGCCTCCCCTTGTTGGGCTCCATGGCGGGTGTTACATTCGGGTCCTAATCTCCTACATTTTTATCGTGGGTTTCACTGTTAATAAGCCGTCTACAGCTAAAACTGATGCTGAAACACTTACGGATGCTTGATTTTTCCTTATCAAATGCATCTCACTTCCACGAAATATCCCCATTTCTTATTCATCAAGTCATACAACCAGCCGTTGGAGAAGTTCGAAATAAAAAAAAAAAAAAAAAAAAAAAAAAAAAAAAAATTGCTGTCTGGCGACCTTCTTGTAAAGGTTGCTAATAATGTACAAGCCATTAATATCTCTAAACTGAATAACATAGGCCTTAAAACTGTTTCTATACTCACTCACAAAACTTTGAATCGTTTCTGAGGAGTAATCTTCGAACCTGACCTGCAAATCATCTCTGAGCCTAAAATCCTAGAAAACCCGAAACCTCAAAATGTCAGTGCTGTCCGCAGAATATAGTAGAGACAATAAAGTGATCAAGACAAAGTATATTATCTTGATTATTCCGATATTCCGAAACTCCCAACTAAAAGCTTGATACCTCAACTACCCATAAGACCATATATACCTGTCCTTTCAAAATTTTTCAAATGCCAAAGTTTAGAAAATTCACGGACGTTCTGCCGCGAGCCTTTGTCCTCCACAGGACACAACACTAAAGTTTATTCTGCTCCACTGAAATTCATCAGTTGCAAGGGTTAATCATCCTTCATAATCTCGATCACAATGAAACTGGTTAACCGAAAAAAATTCAAACATTAAAAATAAAACAGAACATATCATATACTGAAGTTTGGTTTGGAGCGCTACGGTCTACTGTTTTGCACACGAGGGCTAATGAGACGGGGACCTACTACTTAAAGCCGATTCCGAACGACTACGAACATCCATGCCAAAGTGGGATTCGAACCCACGAACTCCGGTACCGACGATCAGCGCCCTAACCAATCGGCCAGCGTTCGGCTCATATACTGAAGAACGCAGAATAGTGAAATCCAGCATACCGACACCTGGACTCATATACTACAGCCACTAAATTCACTAAATCAATAACTAATTAATCAATAAAATAATTGCTCTTCCCCCACCTCATAGTCTCAAAATAATAAATCCTCTGTTTCGCCAGGAATCTCCGAAACTAAAATTTAAAGAGAGTCAGTTTATAATGGAAACGTACTTGTTTTTAAAAAAAGAATGTCCCTGCCCAACTATATATTGACGACTCAATTATAACAATAAATCTACCGGACTCTGAAGTATCAGAAGAGACTATGGAACAGAAAGATACTGATTTTTACAATCATCCTAATGGGATAATTACCACATCTTCCAGTCTTTCTAATCCCTTTTAATCATGGCCCAGCTGCTTTTGTGGAATTGGTGTGGTTTTTCTGAAGAAAAGTGATGATCTGACCACTGTTATCATATCCCGCTTACTTTGCTCTTCAAGAAACATTTTTACAAACTCATAATGAGATTCCCCGAATTCATAAATATACATTTTTAAGAGAATATTGGGAATTTGTCAATAGAGCCTCTGGTGGAGTTGCCCTAATAAACTCGAATAGCTTTCTTTATCAGATTCTTAATCTTAACCCTTCTTTTCATGATGATGGAAATTTTTATCACAATATATAGTATATTATATATTAAATCATAATATTTAGTATATTAAATTTGCCCCAAACATGACACTGAAGGTTCCGATATTACTGACTTTACTACAAAGAGGTCTGGTGATCCAGCGTAATAGGTAGCGCCACCACACCTCCTCGGCAACCGTTTGGATGGTGTTCTGATAGCAAATGTTTGGATCGAGGAACGTCCGCCTGTTCAATTGGGCACATGCGCATGCATTATTTCTAAGAAAAAATTCTCAAGATTTGGCTTATATTAGTGGTGCATTATCGTAATAATTTGTGATTATCCCTGTAAATTATTACTACTGATAAATGGCATTACATGACTTCTTGGCTTTTGATCTTATTTACTTATTTCTTTTTATCAGTATTAATTGTGCCATTTTTATTTATCCAATTTTTAGACCCCCAATCTTTATTCCGCCTATTTTCAACTAGGCTTCGTGGCTTAGGAAAGTCATTTCGGTCATTCGCTTTCCGAAATTTCAATTAGTTCAAATGATATTAATGAAAAATTGACCGAAACACCGTTTTAAGTATTTAATTAGTTTTGATAGTTTTAACTATTTTTAATTCCACTGTTGAGTTGGCGTGAAAAACAATGACCAGATTCTTATTTTTGGGGCCATTATCGCCAGATATTTGCTGTTCAGTATAACTTCCCTAACTATTAAAACAAATATACGAACTTATGTGCGTTTGTGAGCTTACTTCGTACTAACCGCTGTTTAATAGATTAATATTTTTTACATCGATAGATGTAAATCTCGTTTTCTACCTCATTTGTATTTTTTAATAAAATATTTTTTCTACTTTATCTTGGTGAGATTTTTATTTCCAATAATTATGAACTTGCCCTGTTCTATCAATTTTGTTTTTATTTCACAGCTGCCATTTTTTAAAGTTAAACTGTTGTTATCGTTTTTGTTATTTAGAACTGGTGTTTTATTTTTATTTTCAATACGGTAAAAATAAATAAACACATTTTCAATAATTATAAGCACGAGATATTCTGTCATATTTGTTCATACTTGATAGCTGACATATTTTAAATGAAAAATCCTCATTTAAATAGGTTTCGAAATTTAAAACTTCATTTTTTTGTGTTTGAAACAATACAAAAAAAATCACCAATAGGCAAATGAGGAAAAAAATTAATTTTTTTTTGAGAATTGGTAAGTATGAAATGTAAGTAAAATTAAGAAAACACGGCTATTTTTTATTTCTAATATCTTCGTTCCTCCACATTGAATTTATAGGAAATTGCTTATTCAGTGAAAGTAGGATTACTGTGTACTATTTATTTTTTGTTTATTCTTTTACTGTAACTATTCTTTAATCTAACTGAAGTTTAGGTTAAATAGAAAGAGATGTAATACAGATCCTCATTTGATTGTTTTCTTGTTGGTGACCAAAACGTCAGCAAAATGTCCTAAATAACAGGAAGGTTAACAATCCCAAAAGAAGCAATACAAACATTTAAAGGCAAAAATATAAAATTGAAAAAATTGAAAAAAAAATTTGATGGATGAAAACAAATTTGAAATAAAATTACATTTGAAATAAATCTCGTCAAAATAAGAAAACAGAGCCAAAATTGCAAAACCCGTCAATGAGCACCTTTACTGCTTTTGCATCTTTAAATCCATAGATTTAAAGATGAAACATACATAACAGTTGGGCTGAAAAGTTCGTACGCTAACATAGAAAAAAAAATTTTTTTGATAAAATTTAATTTTATTATTCAATGTAGTTGCCTTCAAGGGCGATACAACGATTATAGTGGTCATACAATTTTTTGATACGAATTGTCTTTAGCCTCAAAATAGGCCTCAGTTTCGGTGATTACTTCTTCAGCGGCGCTAAATTTTTTCCCGCGAGCATTCTCTTGATGTCTGAGAACAGGAAAAAGTCGCTGAAGGTCAGATCTGGAGAATACGGTACATGCGGAAGCAATTCGAAGTCCAATTGATATTACTTTGACATCGTTTTCACTGACTTGTGATATGGTGCATTACCTTGATGAAACAACACTTTCTTCTTCTTCGAATAGGCCGATTTTCCGCGATTTCGTCCTTCAAACGCTCCAATAATGCTATGCAATAGTTGTTGTTGATGGCTTTTCCCTTTTCAAGATAGTCTATGAATAATATACCATGTGCATCCCAAAATACTGATGTCATAACCTTACCAGCCGACTGTTGCGTTTTTCCATGTTTTGAAGTTGGTTCCACTCGGCTGACTGTCGATTGGACTCCGGTGTGAAATAATGTTTCCCTCCATTGTCACATATCGTCGCATAAATTTGAGTTTATTGCGATTAAACAGCTTCAAACACAGCTCAGCATCATTCATTCGTTGTTGTTTTGGGTCGATTGTAAGCTCGAGCGGCACCCACTTTGCTTATAGCTTTCGCATACCCAAATATTCATTCACGATAAGTCCAACATATATATTTAGAGTCTCATATACCTCAATCAACATCACTTTACTGCCATCCAAAATTATTTTGTGAACTTTTTTTTTATGTTTTCGTCGGTTCTTTGAGACGTCCACTGCATCTATCGTCCTCGGTGCTCGCCACGTTCTATCAAATTTTTGATTGCATTTCTTACACAAAATCTAAGATATGGTTATAGGTTTTCCTATTTTAAGCTGGACTTTTATTTACAATTTTTATACACCAGAAAAATAAGTAGGCAAATGATGTACTGAGATACAGTAAACACATAAATTCTCATTTTAGAAATGGCAGCTGTGAAATGTTAAAAAAATTGAATTATTATTACTTGAAATATTATTTCTTCTTTTGATTAACGTTTAAATGTGTTTTCAAATAATATAATTGTTCTCAATGTTTTAGCCTTATTTATTTATTTACACTCATGTCCATAAATTAAGGATAATGAAGTTCAGGCAATGAAAGAGACAAAAGCAAAACAAATTTGACTTATTTGTAAAGTCTATTTATTAAACAAAAGGTAAAGAGAAAAAAAATGCTTTATGTTCGACATAATTAATAAAAATTGCGATTTTTACTCCCTGGAGCAAATTTAAAAAAATAACCTATTTACAGAAAACAGTATAACATGGTTAGTAGGATGGTTAATACGGAGTATGTCTCCCGGACGATGCAATACAAGCGTTACAACGCCTACGCATGCTGAGTATCAGATTATCAATCTGATCTTGGGGAAAATTACACCACTCATCAAGCTATGTCCTCCGAAGTTCCGATAGACAGTTGGGAGGGGGTTGACGGGCTGCAATTCGTCGGTCAAGCATGTCCCACACATGCTCTATTGGATTCAAGTCCGGTGAGTATGCTGGCCAATCCATACAGGTGATATCCTCCGATTGAAGGAATTCGTTTACAATGTTTGCACGGTGAGGTCGGGCGTTGTCATCCATATACAGAAATTCAGGACCCATGGCGCCCCGAAACAAACGTACATGTTGTTCCAGAATGACATCCCGATAGATGTGGCCTGTCATCGTTACACTCTGAACATGCAGGTCAGTTTTGGAACTGTTGAATTATGGTAGTAGAATAGTTATTGAAGATTTATCGATGTATGATTATTGTTGTAGTTGAATATTCCATATTTTTCCTTAGCCGCAATAACCTTTGACCGGTTCTTTGGTGGAACTGTATGGCGGCAGACACGACTCACTATCCTCATTTGGAATGCTCCAGACTCATTTAACAAAGAAAAATTCAAGTTCACGAAAATAAAAATAGTCCAGATAAGTTGATAGCTTAAAGGAATTTTATTATAGACTATTCCTTGCTGACTCTGTCAGAAAAATACTCGTCCCTCGACATGACACAAAAATCAAAGAAAAAGGAGCAAAATGGCTCAAAAGAAATATTTTTTTTCTTCTTAAAATGATGCGGGTGATCTCTCCCAAAATTTCGGCCAGAATGATGTCCATTCAACACCGCGAATGGCGAGGTCAGTGGAAAAATCCCGCCAGCGGGAACCCAAGACGATCGCCAAACGTAGCTTGAGTAGGAACAACAGCCTAGGAATCTTAGGGCGCCAAGCAGCGCTCAAGCTGGACAAAAGATGAAAGATAGGGAGAGCAAAACGGCAACCCACGGATGGTCAGCGCGGGAAATTCAAGGTGACTCGGACATGGACAAGCCCCATTCCATAAAATAAGGGGTCAGGAGGCCGGCAATTCCTGGCATTCCCTTTTACATAGAATGTGGCTATACCACAGGAACCAAGAATAATTCCTCTCCAAACGAGCCATCCTGCACCACCGTAACAGTGTCGTTCAATGGTGTTCTCTTGGTGGTAACGGGTACCTGACGCTCTCCATATGAAAGTCCGGCGAGAATCAGAATGTAAACTGAACCTGGACTCGTCGGAAAACATCACACAAGACCACTGTTGCGGTGTCCACAATGCATGCTCTCTAGCCCAGCATAATCGCACCCGACAGTGAGTTGCGGTAAGGGGAACACATCTGACAGGCCTACGAGCATATAGACCAATGTTCCCTAAGCGTCTGTACACGGTCTACCTTGAAGCTGTCGTACCGGTAGCTGAAGAGAGCTGACGAGACAGGTCTGATGCTGTGCTCCGTCTGTTTCTTTTGGCAGTAACTGCCAAATACCGGTCATCGTTCGGCGTAGTAACTCGGGGGCGACCTGTGCTGTAACATCTACTCACACTACCATCATGTTTGAATCGTTGCCAAAGCCTGGAGATGACACTCTGGGTGATTCCAAGTTCCTCGGATACTTCCAGCTGGGTACGTCCACATTCCAGTCGTCCGATAATTCTACCACGTAAAAAATCATCCAAATGCTTCCTTTGTGCCATAACTATGCGGTTATTGCACTGAAAGGCTTTTAAAGCGCTTGTGAACAATTTTACTTCTTTGCTACCATTCCTTATATACCACTTTCTTACACCCTCGCCATTGTGACGTACTATCCGCGCCATCTGGTGGTTTCCTGCAATTTGCATATTCTTCTTCAAGATGTGTGTGATAATTCTACAGGTGAAATTTTTATTTTAGAGCTCAATTTCTGTGTGATTCTGAATTATCCTTAATTTATGGACATGAGTGTAATTTTATCAATATTAATTTGGCATGTTTCTTTCCTTTTCTGTTCAATTGTGCCATTTTTATTTATCCAATTTTTAGAGCCTAATCTTTATTCCACCTGTTCTTAATTAGGCTAGGCGGTATTTGACATACATTAATATGTTATAAAAATTGAAAACATTTAAGTAACTTAATTCACCTGATAACGTTTAAAATGTGTTTTCATGTAATGCAATTGTTCTCGGCTTCTGACCTTATTTACTTATTTTGTTTCATCAATATTAATTTCATATATTTATTTAATTTTAAATTCAATCACGCCATTTTTATTCATCCAATTTGGGGAGGACAATCTTTATTCCACCTATTCTTAAACAAGCTTGGTGGCATTTGTTAGGGAACTCATTTCTGTCATTTGCTTTTTTATATTCCAATTAGTTCTAAAGATTTTAATGAAAAACCAACCTAATTATTTATCCATTGTTGATATGGCGTCAAAAGCAATGAATGATCTCTTATTGCTGGCATCACAGTCGTCCGAAATTTAGTAATATGATTGATTTTAATGAAGACCAACGACGCCTATCCTGCCTAAATCATTGTTTATTTGGAAAATTTGAAGCAGCTCCGTTTAACTGCGGCACATTTTGATATTTTGTTTCTTATTTACTCCAAATATCGTTAAAGAATAAAAATGTATAGCAACCGTTTGGGCCAAAAGCAGGTGAGGGGAGGGGGAAGTTAAAAAATTCAATGCTTCGGATAGTTTACGCTTAGTTTGTTCTTGTCAGAGAAAATATTTTACATAAAAAAGGAACTTTTTTATTGCATTTTATTATAGTGCATGAAATATTTTGACAATGAACAAGCCACTAAATGAATACTTGATGAATGCTGCTATAAAAGATGTGAAGTAGTACTTGTATGACTGGGGATTTTTGTTTATTTTGATAGTAAGGTTGGTTGCATGGAAGCGCTAATTTTTACTTTTTTGTTACAGAGTTAATAAGACGAGGACATACTTCTTAAAGCCGATTCCTAACGGGTATGAATATTCCTGGCAGCAGTGGTATACGAACCTATGAATCTCAGTACCCTGCCAGCATATTTGACTATAAATAGTCAAAGTATCATTTCAATATTTTCTTTGTTATATATTACTTTTATTTTTCTAACCAACGAAATGCGTACTACATCAATAAATGATTTACTATAAAATCTTTTTCATTATTTGTAGATTTTATACAAAAAGTGTCACCACAAGGAGCTAATTGAAACTGTTGAACTGAAAGTTAAAAGTAAAAATCTAAATATGTTGGCTCAGGCTACAGAAAAGTAGAATTATGACTGCAGATAGTAAGTTAATTCATCTTACTATCCACTCTGAGATAAAATACCAGTATTTTATTACTTTGAATCAATTTTATCATCGTTATATATAAAATATTGCAATTTCTTGAAATATTTTCATATTAGTCATATGACTGAAATTTAAAAATAATAATGTTTCTTGAAATTTGTAGGCTATTTGGGTAAACTATATTAAGAAAGATTAATACAGTTTGGCTTGGTTTGAACCGTTACGGCTTACTCTTTTGCTACAACGGGACACTTAAAAACAATTTCGAACGTCGATGTCAGAAATGGGTTTTCGAACTTACGAACTCCAATACCGAAGAGACACCCTTACCAACTCTGCCATTAATCAATCATCTTGGGCGATTATAATATAAAATAGATCATACATAAAATATGTGGTAGGCAAGAATTTTAATTGATATTCCCAATCTTACAAGGTAAAAAATAAATGGAATAATATATGCTATGCGTTGCTAAAGAACAGATACTAAAAGTTGGACATTGGATTTTCTACCACTGTTGTAAAATATGAAGATTATTTCATAGTCTTAAACAAGTCGTGACAACGTGTTACAGTCGAATTTTACTTGCATAAGGCGTAATAGATGGGGTATAAGAGGTTTTAATCTAGCCAGTGAACATTTAACGATATCAAAAATTTAACTTGTCAAAAATTTGGAAATTACGACAGACTGTATGAGTTTATATCAACAAAACACACAAGCGGTCACTTTTTATGTACAGAGATAATATCTTGAGATTTAATGATGAAGACATAGTATTAGTTCTCATTGGCATGTTTATTAATTTTGACGCTTTTTTGTTATTTTTTTGAGATTTCAATCGTAAGACTTGCTATAAATTTGTTTGCATCCTTTAAATTTCTTCTAAATTTCGAATATTTGAAAAATATATTGTTCCTTCTTAAATAATTTTATTGTTATTTTTATTACTATTTTACGTTCGTGTATTTATGCTGCCATTTTGCTGACAAACGGAAAAGCAGTCGAATTAAGACGTATATTGCATAACTTTCTTTTTAGTCTAAACTTCAGTGAAATTAAAATATAGTTATGTAATAAGGATAATCAAACAGTAAACAAAATACGTATACAAAAATCCTACATTCACCAAAACACAATAGGCTGTAAATTCAATGTGGATTATGTGATATGACGAAGCTATTATAATTGAAAAATAGCCGTGTTTTATTGATTTTGCTTACATTTCATTGTTACGAATTTTTAAATCAAAGCTATTTTTTTTCTCATATCCCTATTGTTGATTTTTGTATTAATATTTTAATTACAAAAGATTCAAATTTTAAATAACCAAACATTAGAATGAGTACGTTTTTATTTAAGAAATGTCAATCATGAATTATTTACAAAAATAATAAAATATTTTGAGATTAAAAAAAATATTAAATGATAAATATAGATAAAGAGCCAAATACCAAGGGCACCCTAAACTGAAGTGGAGCCATGCCATTAAGCCTAATTAGTAATAGGTGGAATAAAATTTGGCATCTCAAATTTGGATAAATAAAAATGGATTGAAAATGAAAGGAATATAGCAATTTAATGTTGATTAAGTGAAATAAATAAATAAGGTTGAAGTCCGAGAATAATTATATTAACTGAAAACCCGTTAAACGTTATCAGATGAATTAAGTTAGTTAAAAGATTTTAATTTCTCTAACACATAATTATATGTATAATAAATAGAATCCTAACACTGTAACTCCATTAGGCCCAGTAATTGTAAAAACGGGAAAGAACAAAGAAGGATTGGGTCAACTTCCATACACGGTGAGCAGGCCTGAAGAATATGAAATGAGAAGTACAAAGCATTTTGAAAAAGCCAATTCATCCAGTATTTATTTTCACACTATGTCAGTTAAAATGACAGTTTTAATTGAGAACGGGAAACATTAACTTAATCCTATTAATATCTACTTGAAAATAATTATTCAATAGTTTAGAAATAAAAAGTAGGGGATAGTTAGCATTTAAAGCTAATTCTAAATAATGATTATTCTAAATAATGCTAATTCTAAATAAATTTAATTTTCCCTACTTAATTGCTGTTCCTAAATTACATAAATATCCAATTAAGTTTAGACCTGTAACGGTAGGTTTTAATACTTATATAACTTATTCCAATATAAAATTAATTTTCTTTTTAAAAGTAATACTTAAAAAATTAAAAAACTGAGTCCATATATTACTGACAATAGCTATCATTTAATTAATCAAGTTAAACATGATTATAATACAACTAACTTTAAATCATTTGATATCGTAGACTTATTTAATAATATTAATTTAGACTACCTATTTAAAATTATCATGGATTATTTTGATGAGATTGATATATTGGAGTATGTTACACGTTCTATTTTCAGTACTTTATTAAAAATTGTATTATTTGAAAATTATCTATGGAATAATGAATCTTATTTTGTTCAAATTAATGGTATACCTATGGGAGGGGGATGCAGTTCCTTATTAGCTGATATATTTCTTAATTTTTATGAATCCCGATCATTAAATTTTAATCACTACAGTTTGTATCACTATGTCGACAATATCTTAATTTGTATTCATGACAATGACTTCTCCATTCAAAATCTAAATTTTTATCCTTCTTCTTTAATTTTTACTAAAACAGTTAAAGATAATCAAGGTTACCTCCCATTTCTAGATGTTAATTTAAAAATTGAAAATAATAAAATCTCATATAAACTTCATGATAAAAAATCTAACTACAACTTTACTATTAATAAAATTTGTAACTGGAATACATGCTTATCCACCCATATTAAACGTAATATATTATTAAATTATTTAAAGCGCAGTGAACGTCTCTGCGGTAACCGCATTCCTTCACGGTTATGTAAACCAGCCGTGAACGGGTGAAATTTCTACTAACAAATATTTTTACTCTTGGCTTTAGTGGATTTTTTTTTATTTTGCTACACTATGCATTTAGATGTCTTAAAACCTACAAGTGGTGATCCGGTAAGTTAGCACTTTTCGTAGTAACTTTCGATTTAGTGGAGATGCCTAGTGTTAGGGTTAGATAAAATAAGCTACATATGCTGGTTCCAATGTTGAACTTTGAGGTTTAGTGTTTGTTGTTTATTTTTTAAAAAAAATTGTATTTGATATCGTATTTTGATGATTTTTTGATATTGTATTTACATACATTTTTCCTTCTAATTCTTGCCTTAAATTCTTATATAATGTCTACTGAAGAATTAAAGTTAAGAGACGAGAGTTCTATGTTAAATTGAAGTGATAGTTTAAATTTCGAAAGTTATGCTGTTGCGATTTAAACTCCTAACTTTCGGAATGACAAGCCAGACTAATGGTTTGCTCAGCTTGAGTCACAATTTAAATTGACTAATGTTACTGCTGATTCTACAACATCTTATTATGTCATTTCATCCTTGAGTAGCGATGATTTAACTTGCGTATCGGATATAGTGCTTAATAGGCTAGAAAGTGATGCTTACGCTAATATTAAAGCTAGATTAATTGCTCAAAATGCTGATTCTGAATCGGTGCTGCTTTAGGGTATTGAATTAAGGGATAACTACTTTATGAAATATCAAATTTAGCCTGCAATAAAATTTCATCTGAGGTTTTAAAAAACATAAGGCCTTTACAAATACAACAAATTCTACTTATCAGTAAAGATGATATTCAATCTTTAGTTAAAATGGCAGATAGTATTTTTGAAATTTCTAAGGATGATGCTGTGGCTACGGTTTCATTAAATCTCAGGATTTTCAGCACATTAAAAAACTGAACACAGATTGTCAAAACTAGAAATACGGCATAGATCACTTTCCTGCAGTAGAAGTGAGGTAATTGGAAATATTGTTGGTGGCATAATGAAGCTAAAAAGTGTCAACAGCCATGTACTTTTGATTCGGACCTTCCGTTTCTGCGCTGACGGTAGGTTATAAAATAAAGGTTTAGTGAAGCGCTTATTAGTGTATGATAGAATAACTGGTCGGGAATATTTGGTTGATACTGGTTCTGCGGTTAGCATTTTACCAGCAGTAAGAAATCAAAAAAGTAAATTTTCGGATTTTGTATTGTATGCTGCAAATGCATCTACTACTTTAAGACTAAAACTTTTGGTACTAAACTGATTACTCTAAATTTGGGATTTAATAAAAAGATTCCAATGGCCGTTTATCTTGGCTTCAATTTCAAAACCAATAATAGGAGCAGATTTTCTAGGGCACTTTGGTTTAATAGTGGATGTAAAGCGAAAAAATTACTTAACCCCACCAGTGCCATAAAGCTCGAGAAAGCTCTTTCTAAGCTACAATCTTTAAGTATTGCAACTATTCAGGGTAACTCTCCCTACATAAAATTGCTTAAATTCGGAGATATAACCAAACCAAGTCAACCAAAATTGCCGATTCAGGTAAAACATAACACTGAGCGTCATACTGAGACTCGAGGCGCACCTGTCTATTCTAAAGCTTGGAGATTAACTCAGGAGAAATTACAGCCTGCTAAGCGAGAATTTCAGTATATGGTAACTCAGGGTTGGTGTAGGCCGTCAAAGTGCATGGGCTAGCCCCCTTCACATGGTACCCAAGAAGAATGATTGGAGGCCATGTGGCGATTATAGAAGATTAAATTCTCGTACTGTTCCGGATAGATTTCCTATCCCTTATGTTCATGATTTTGCTCATAATCTGTATAATAAACGGATATTTTCAGTAATTGATCTGGTTAGAGCTTATCAGATCCAGATTGCTGCTGCTGCTGATGTACCAAAAACAGCAGTCAACTCCTTTCGGATTGCTTGAATTACTTTTCATGCCTTTCGGCTTAAGTAACGCCAAGCAAACATTTCAAAGATTTATGTGTGAGATTGTCGGAGATTTAGACTTTTGTTTCGTATATCTTGACGACGTACTCGTTGCATCTGAAGATGAAATTGAACATTTAAAGCGTTTAGAAGAAATTTTCCATCGATTTCAAAAATACGGACTGGTTACAAATACTGAAAAATGTGTTTTTGGGCAATCATCTAAAATTTTTAGGATATTTAATTTCTGAAAAAGGAATTCAACCCCTGACAGAGTTAAAGCAATAAATGAATATCAACAGCCGAAAACAATTAAAGAGATAGGATTTTTGGCTTTGATTAATTTTTATAGAAATTTCTTGAGTAACACGGCACATGAGCAATCACTACTATCAGATTATCTTAAAGGAGCTAAGAAAAATGATAACCGACCTATAATTTAGACGGAAGATGCAAAATTAGTTTAAGCCAATCAACCATGTTAATGCACTCATCTCAAGATGCGGAATTGTCTTTGACGTGTGATCGGGCTATTGGAGCGGATTTAAGAGGGAAGGCGATGAGTTCAAGCCTTTGGCATTTTATTCACACAGCGTTATACTGTATACGACCTCGAATTATTAGCTATTTAGGAGTCTATTCGCCACTTTTCTTATTTCTTGGAAGGTCGCGAGTTCACTATATAAGCCTTTAATTTATGCTTTTTCTCAAAAGCACGAAAAATGTTCCCAGCGTCAAATTAGGCATCTTGACCGGATCGGTCAGTTCTCGACGGATGTGCGGTACATTTCGGTTTCACTTAACGTAGTAGCCGATAGTTTATCCAGAGTATCAGAGATTGAAATGCCGTCTCCAATCGATTATAAAGAGTTCGCTAAAGCTCAATTACGGGATAAAGAACTTCTTGGATTAAACTCTTGTAATAAATCTTTACAATTGAATTTTGTCAAGGTTCCAGGAATGGATGTCGGACTCTTCTGTGACGTCTCACAACGAAGATGCCGTCCATACGTTCCTCCAGAGTTTCGTCGTCAAGTTTTTGAGATGTTACATCGTTTCTCTCATCCTGGTGTAAAAGGTACTGTCAAATTGGTTGGTGAACATTTTGTGTGGCCAAATTACAAGAAGAAAGTTGCCAAATGGTCTCGTTGTTGTGTGGGATGTCAACAAGGCAAAGTGCAACGGCATATGGAGTCCTCCTGGTACATTTACTTTACATCGACATAGATTCAAGCATGTTCATATTGATTTGGTAGGACCCCTTCCTCCTTCTCGAAACTATACTTATTGTTTAACGTGTGTGGATCGTTTTTTCCGATGGCCTGAGGTTATACCTCTACGAGACATAAAAGCAGAAACAGTTGCTTACGAGTTCTTTTTCAACTGGATCGCTAGATTTGGTGCTCCTGAGAGCTCCAGCTTAACCAAGCTTAAATGAGAATAGGTGGAATACAGGTTGAAGTCTCAAAATTGGATAAATAAAAATGGCGCAATTGAATGAAAGTGAAAGAAATATACCAAATCAATATTGATAAAATGAAATAAATAAAACTAAACCACCTAGAACATAAACACCTGTTATCATAAATAATATTTAAAAACACATTTTAAACGCTATTCAAAAGTAGCAATAATATCTAAATTTTTTTAAGCTTTTCAAAGTTGCCTTTTCTAAAATGAGAACTTATTTGTTCCCTGTACCTAAATACATCATTTGCCTACTTTTTCTCTAGTATATAAAATTTTAAAATAAAAATGCAGTTTTAAATAAGAAAACATATCGCCATATGTTAGTAATAACCAAACATAAGACAAGTACGTTTTCATTTAAGAAACATCAGCTGTAAAGAATAAACAAATATAAAATATTTTGAGCTTATAATTAAAATTTGCTTACTTTCAACTGCATTGAAATTTTAAATAAGAATTCAGAACTAAATAACAAAACCTATGACAAAAGTTTATTTTAAGAAATGGCAACTTTGAAATAAAAAAATTGATAAAACATGGTTTATAATTATTAAACTCGCCAAGCTAAAGCAGAACAATATTTTTCTAAAAAATGAATAAGTAGAAAATAATTAACATTTATCGATGTGGAAAAATTAATCTTATAAAAAGAAATGAACTTTAATATTGGGACATTTCAACAGAAGATATTAACCATAAACAGGAAATTGCTACACATGAAAAATATTTGTAACTGTAGTAAATAAATGGCGCCTTACGTTAATTTTTAGCGCTTTTAGTTAATATTTTTTAACTAACAGTAATTATACATTTTATTGGTCGAAAAAATGCAGCATTTAGTGGTTTATGCCTCAATTTCACGCATACGTATGTTCATAAATTCATAATTACACTCTAATTTTAATAGTTATGTATGCTTTTCAGAGCACCAAATATCCGTCTATAGTTACGCCAGTAATGAGTGTTGACTCCAACAATGAGTGTACGGTCATTTTTTGACGCCAAAACAAATGAAATGAGCGTGATACATAATCTTTTTATTTATATTTTATATTTTTTTTTATATTTTAAGAGGAAAAATCCCTCAATTTCCCTCCTTCCTACGGATAGCAGATGATGAGGTAAAATGAGGATCATATTTGGACTCAAGAGGTCTCCCTTACTTAACCCCTTCTAGGTTCATTTTATTTCGGGATTATGGGTAAAAAAATGTCAATTTTTAGGCTTATTTTCATACATACATACATAACTTTTTAAAAATAATAGCATCATTCGCATACAAAATTTCCTAAAAATCAATTTAAATAAATGAGTAATTTACCTGTATAGTTGACTTTCTGTGGATCAGAAATCATTAGACTTTGGAGTTAACACTAACTATAAATATGAATCTTCGAATACCTAGCTTTTATCTTTAAATTTTATTTATATCCTTTGCATTTACACAAATGATTTTGAAATTCTTATTCAAAATTTGATCGTGTATGATACAATCGAAAACATGGCACTGCACGGAGTCCAACATCGCAATCTCGACAGTAGAACCTTGTTTCTCTCCTTACTTTCTTCCCCCTCTCTCTCTTTGAGCAGCAAATAATCTAGTAGCCAGAAAAGTAAAAAGCATTCGAAACCAGAAAAAGCACATGTGAGATAATTCGGGGAAGACTGATTGCACAGTGTAAAATTTCATAGTACCCGAACTACACTCGGGATGAGCCTAGTATATTTCGCTTGCGGGTTCAACACAATTTTAGAACAAATTCTACCTGACCCCCTCCAATTTTGATTAAATTTGGTATAGTAAGTGACTTCATGGTAATAAAGAAAATCCCCAAATCTTATGTTCAAATAATAATTGGTTTGGGAGTTATAAGGCTTTAAAATTGTCTAAAAAATACACTATCAGCATACCTTTAAATTACACTTGCTACTCACCTAATTAAGCTAGAGATATGTGCAAGGTGTTATTTTAGCCCTTTTTTAATGGGCTTTCATATGATATACAACACATGATGACTCGAAAAAATTTTTTTAAATTTAAATTTAAATTTAAAATTTAAATTTCTCAAAAAGCCAAGTTTTTAAAATTTTGAAAAAATCTCAAAAATTGCTCATATTATTGTTAATTAATCCTCAAAGTTTCATGTTGGGATCATAATGGGATCCCAAGCTACAAAAGGTTTTTGTTTGATATATTTACTATTGGAATAACGAAAATGAGAACTTGCATTCATTACTTTTAATCTAACTCAGCTGTATAGGATGACATTAATGTTTACACACTACCTTATCGACATATACTCTAGTAAATAGTACATTTAACATTTGTGAAGATTTTAGAATGAAGAAAAATCATTAAAGTGCATTACTTTTGATGGATGGTGCTACTTATTTAGTTGAAACTGGTAGAAAGCTTTATGTGTTTTGAGAATTTCTACTTCAGAAAGAATATATATATTATACTATATTGGTTATAGGAAACACCTTGGGTTAACAATCTTAGGAGCTCCCAAAAATAACGGTATGAGTATAATAAGAGATAAAAAAAAACACAATATCAAAATATCACTAATATCTGGTGAAAGCAAAACAAATGACTTTGTGAATAGTTTCTCTTATAGCACAGTTCAACAGTATTATGTAATGCCCTTGAGTTCTTATCACAATCAGTAGTAGTATAATATGTAATACAGTAAAAAAGTACATAAAAATCTACAAAGGAACCTAGGTTTGATAAAAATGTACACTGTGTTGAGATCTTTTGTCATCAAACATCATAATCTGATTTAATTACAAAATTTCACTTCATTTGTTATTCTTCGTTGGTTCATCAAAATACAAAATATATCATATGTCGACAACTTCAATCTATTCCAAAAATATTATAACAAAATTTCATCATGGTAATTCTCTCAAAAATTATTCAGTAACTTATAATCTCAAAAGTAAAAAAGGTGTCATAATGAAAATCACTCATTATGTGGCAAATGTAAGAAAAAACAATATAGTGTTTACAATAGTGTATACATTTTTGTTTAAAACAGGTGTGTGATTCTTGTTTGTGTAGGGTTTTTGTCTTCCCCAGCATAAGACGTGCTGTTGGTGGGTGACATTCCATGTCAACACACACCAGTCGCAAATTGAATCATGACAAGGACAAAATCCTCTCATGTGTGATGAGTGGCACTTAGGGTACACACTCCTAGGCGGGACGTAGGGCTGTATAAAGGGTAAAAACCTGGACGTTTTCTGGCTGGGAACCTTCATCCAGGCCAAGTCGGTTACAAAGTCATCAATCTTAATGTCATTAGGTTTATTTTCCTAATGGAAAAAGTAGTAGGGTTGATTGGGGGTGTTTTTCTTCCTGGTCAATTAAATTTAGAACAGAAAACTCCCTGGGCAATTAAAATTATCATAAATATAATAATAGCAAAAAATCAACTTAATTAATTATAAAAACAGCAAAATCAAAAACCTTCCTTAATCAAAATAAAACAAAATTCAAAACATCATGTCATTATTAGTTCTTATGTCAAAATCAGCAATAAAGTTGACTCCATAGATGAACAAAATTAGTTATACATCTTCATGGTGCATCAAAACATCTTCAGTTAAAAAGAGAATTTATGTAATATTAAAATCATAATTAAATCAAAACACAATTTCAAAAATTTCAACAGCATTCTATAAATCCCCAGTATATTCCCCCCCTCACAATGAGAAAAAAATTATTCTTTACATACCACTCAATAAAAGCAAAAATTAATAAAAACGACTAAATACAAATCTAGTTAAATATAAGAAATGAATATAAAATAGCACATAAATATCAAAATATCTCTAGTTAAAGTTCGTAATCAGCAGATCAGTTCTTTAAAAACAAAACCTCACTCAGCAAAAGTAGTCAAAACATTATCTCAGTTCGATTGCAACTCACTTCAGACCGAAAATGCCACGTCATAAGAATTAAGAATTCAGTTTTTTGCAATAGTCCTAACAAGGAAATAAAAGATTTAACGTTATCGGAAGCAGTAATTTATGCGCTCAAGCAGCAAAAGGATGCAGTTTCAGATTGCCGTGATTCGAAGTTACAACTCGTACAATTTCGTTAGCTTCCGACCAAAGTCACAGACGATTCACATTTTTATCGATAAAAATAATAGAATTTTTAATCACGCGCGCTGAAAATAAAATAATTTTTCTCTTCAGTTAAAAGTTTTGCCCATGTAGGTGGCCTTTTCTACGTGATAAAATCATAGAATAATCAAATTTCTCTAAAATCAAAATTTTAAATTCCTAAGCAAATTATTAAATTTCAACTCTGTTAATATATAAAAGCCAAAAATTATTCTTAAATGATTAAGTTTTATAGTACACAATATTTCAATCCTTCCATTTCATTAATCAAAATTCAACTAAACATCATGTTAATAAAACACCAAATAAGTAAAATTTAACCACTTCCTCAATATTTAAAATCAAAAAGGAAAACAATAATAATAATTTTTTTAAGAATTATCACATGTCTAGAAATGTTATTAATTAAAACAAATTTAGATACATTTACTAGAACAGAAATTTCAAACTATAAATCTTAGAAATACAAATACACATTAATTGGAAAAAAGTTTCGTATATGAGAAGTCTTATTAAAATTTTTTATACTTAAATCATAATTGATGAATTTTTAAAAATGCTCTGTTAAAAAATTTTACCTTTAAGCTCCGAAAATACAAAGGTCAAGCAGTAAGTTTTTGTAAAATTTTTTTTCACTAATTTGCTGAAATTTAATATTGTACTCGTCTTGAAGAGTTCTTGCGTGGCTTTAAAGGAAAAACGGTGATCTCGATGGGGAAGGCTCGTTGTATGGAGCTTCGATGAAATGAGCACATAGAAATCTCGACGCGGCCCTGCCAGGCCAGCAGGCCGGATCTCTCGAACACAAGGGTTTCGAAACTCTTTCTGCCGACGGCGGATGGAAGCCATGGTCCTGGATATAATTGTTCACGTTTGAGCATCTTATCCAATAGTTCGTCTAGTGGTGTAAATTCAAAAGAAACAGGTCAAATCTCAGGCAGCGAAATAAGTCTAGCTCAAGTCCAACATGAAAAGGATTCTCCCGCAAAACTAGAATGTACATCAGTTCAAATTATTGTTATCCGCATAGTTCGTGAGCCTGCTCGGCTGTTGTTGTACATCTTAAAAAAAAAACAAAAAAAAAAACACTTTTTCCGCACAGTAGAATGTACATAAAGTCAAATAATTTTATCCACAAAGGTTCATGGTGCCGACTACTGTCGTGATCCGAGTAAACACACTGGTAAATATATAAATCAGTTCACACTCAAGTCATTCTTTTCTTCTCTTTATTACTCCATTTCACACGCTAATCAACATGGAGTCTCATTTTGGCGCCCAACTGCAAACAAAGGCAGTCTTTACTACTTCGAGGAGCCACA
>CM063502.1:4121309-4158809 GCA_032207245.1 Pardosa pseudoannulata | reverse complement strand
GATGTTCGTAGCCTTTCGGAATCGGCTTTAAGCCGTAGATCCCGGTCTCATTAGCCCTCGTGTTGCAAAAAGTAGACCTTAGCGCTCCAAACCAAACCAAACCTCTCTCCCTTAACATAAAATTTAAAATTGTCATACTGTTTATTCAGTTTTAGATTTTTATAGATGCGATTACTACCAGTTAAAGCTTTTATTTTCTACGTTTAACTGTTATTAAATTAGGTATGCATATATTTGTAAGAATAAATTTTAAGTATTTTTTATCTAAATATTAAGCACTGTTTATGATGAATATTTTAATCACTGTTAATGCTATTTAAAATTGCGAACGGCTATCCAGAACCGTGCCATGGTCGGGATTCGAAAAATGTAAATCATAAAATATTTTACGGAGGTTAAAAAAAATACATTTTGCAGTTTAATTCTATAAATGTTTCTATAACATTTTCAGCGTCTATTGGACGCTTATGTGAAAGCTAACCGTGTAAACCTTTCTTGCCCCATGCCGTTTTTGAGACACAGGAAGAATTACCAAGATATTCAATAAAATAGAAATATTTGGGAAGAGATCCCACTCAACAACATTTTATTGCCTTACGTCTTTAGGTGATTTTTGACCATTTCAATGTCTACAGTTCAATCAAGTTAATATATTTTAATTGTTTTATTTGAAATCATTCATATAAAATTTAAATACAGTTCCTCAAAGCTATTTTTTCATGAGAATATTTTAGAATTAAATTGTTTAGTTCGCTCAGTAAAAATAAAAATCAAATAATCAGTCTTTTAAAATAACAAAATATGTAACCTAAAATTTAAATTTTAAACTCCTTTACTACTAAACGATAACTAAAGACAGTATTGATAGAACTTATAATATATTCAAATGTAAAATTGAAAATAAAAATCCTTTGTTTTTGAAGTTCATTTACGTTAATACGAACAATATTTTCTCTTGCTAAATTTGCTAATAAAATAGAAAAATATGATGTCCCAAATACTAAATTAGAAAAATAAAATACCACAGTGGAAGGTGTGTGTAATTGAAAACCAAAGAAAATAGAGCTAAAATATTTTAAAATTTGTATCCGTTTGAATGCAGTAAAACTTGCCAACAAATTCTGATTTCTATTTTTAAGTATTAAAACGTATAATTTTTTTAAAAATAATATGCACTGATAAATTGTAATACTGAAATGATAGAATATTTAGTCAGTTAGAACATTTACATAACGTACCATGCGTTTTTATTATTCTTTATTCTCCGAGACTTTTTTCCTAAATAGCGGATGCATCTCAAAAGGGAACGAATTTGTCAATCCTAAGCTGTCCGTTTCTGAGGCGTTTTACTGTAAATTGAAAAAACTATATTCTAAAAGTGCTCGGCATTCTATTTCTGTGTGCGTCTCAATGACATATTATGTTACATTAAGAGGAGTTTCAACCTTTAAACTTTCAAAAAATAGAAAAAATATTTTTCAACAACTTGAACTTTTCGGAATCTAATGCTTTAAACATGAAAATATTCCTATTTTCTAATAGGAATATTTACATGTTTAAAGCATTAGATTACTTGAGACACTAACGCTAACTTCTAAGAGCTAACTTGAGAACATGATGCGAAAAAAACTTACGCATATATTATACTCAATCTTGGTCACTAAGTATATTGTATTAATGTATATCAATTACACTTGTTTTTTCCTCTTTTTAAATTAAAAAAAAACCCTACACTTTAATTGTTATCTACAAAATGTATTCTTGAATTTTTCTTCATTTATATTTGGGGTCGAATCGTCCCCATTTGGATCATTATCAAAGATTTTGCTCACAGCTTGGCGCCCCTGCGACTGATGCACTCGTGTTAAAAAGAAACAGTTTATACATAACTTTTAGTAATACATTTTAAACTCTAATGTTGTGGTCAATCGGAAATTGAAGAAAAAAAATACTACTCTCGTATTTTTTATGTATTAAAAAAGTTGAAAAATATTGCCAATAGAAAAATTAATACAGCACATTGATTTACCCACTGTTTACTTTAATTGTTATTTCATTTAATAGATATGTTTTTAAAAATGTGTAGAAATTTAGAGAGATATTTGTCTATATCACATAGTTTTTATGCTTTCTCCTCATCCCTGTTTCAGAACAGCTGATTCAAAATCGAGAGACATTTAATAATTATAATCATCGAAGGATTTGTATCTTGAAATATCTGATGTACTTCTTATGGAAAAATTTAAAGACTGATAATTTTATATTTTACCTTATATTCGAACATTTCCCACTGAGTTATAATATGTTCTAATATAGTAGTTAATCCACTGTTTGGGATTCTAAGACCGTGTTCCAAGGGAATGGATAGTACAGTTATTTTTTTACTATACACATTTAAATATTGTACCATATTTAAGGTGTAGTGCAAAGAGTAGATTAAATAAAGACTATAACAAGAGATGAGATAAATGAATGATTTTTTAATGAATAAATAATTTTTACATGTTAGACTCAGTTCTGAAACATATTCTGAAATATAGCTTTTCCCCATGAAAAAAATGTTATAAAAGACTTTCCTTAGACTACAGCTAGAGTGACAAAGTTGTATTTAGTTCGACATTTTTTCCTCCGGAGACTGAAAACCCATTACCTATCAAGGTTTTAGTACACTGAATGCTTTCTTCAAGCATCTTATATTAATTTTTTTATATCGTAAAAAATTAATAAAAATGGTTGCTGTACATTCATAAATTTCTATTAAATATCTTCTAAATCAGAATTGGCTCGAAATGAATACAACCTTGATTTTTTTCCCCTTTAAAATGATAGGCCATATTATTCTGAAAGCTTGATCCACTGAATCAGTCTATTGCTATCCCAATCAAGTAATATTTATAATAAATGTTTATAGGTCATATGCTTTACATTATCTATAAAAGTAATCCAATAGAACGCTTGTTATTAAAATTCCAATTTGCTTGTTATTAAAAAGTTTAAAATAAACCCTTTCCTTTGTATTTATTTTTCAAATGTAATTTATTTTGCAGATAGCAAAAGTTTAAAGACATACATGGTTTAAAATGTACAGAGATAAATTTACTGCTTTATCTCTTAGTTTGCTTTCGTTATGGAATAGCTCGGAGAGGAAATATTTTAAAGCAATTTTATGGAATTTAAGTAATATTTAACACATTAATAGAATAAAGTATGATAAAGTGCATGCTCACTAATAACTTCTAAATTTTAAAAGTAGCAATGTGCATCAATTTAAAAAATTCTTAAATTTCATTTTAAAATGCTAGATATTAGACATTGTATGTTACTTGAAGAGTGAAAAATCGTCGAAATGGTGCACTTTTATTTATTTACAAATTCCTCTTGTGCAAGATTAAAATAAATATTAGTTACTATCTAAAATTTGTCATGTCCATTTACTTTTGAAGTGATTTTATCCAGTGGTGGTAGTTTTTCCTTCAAGTAAATCCCAAGTTTAAGAATAAATTTCATTCTTTTTCAAATAAGTTGCCAGCAAATAAAATAACTCCGACTTGAGAAAAAAACTTTTTGTTCTTGAGATTTCAAAAACACAAACTACTCGTTCCTTCTAAAGAAAATTTCCTCTACAGTTTGGAATTTTTTTCTTGAAACCTGACATACTCAAAGTATGTCAGGTTTATAAGATCTTGGTTTTGTTCATTTAAGACATATCTTTAGGGATATTGTAGGGTAAGTAAAAGGGGACTTTAAGAGGCTACTAAAATTAGTCGAGGCCACGTGCATTTCTGATAATACTGGTCCGCCATGTGGTATACCATGCAAAGTGTTTTAAGTGGTTCCTCGACAAATACAAAGAGTGCTGGAGCAGATTTACTCACTTTGAATCTTGTTCTGTATTAAACTCACTGAGACAACAAACACTTTTCGATCCAACTAACAGAAATGATTGTTGACAAAGAATTCCAGAGTTTACTCATCAATTATTTTATATTAGTAATCTTATTAGGTATTCTGTGGATTCTATATTTTGGAGTAAGTACAAAATGTTAAATAATTCCTCTTTCATATAACCTGTAGAGTTCGACTTAAAAACGTCTTTCTACTGATACAGAGCTTTTTGTTATACGCACAGTTGAAATTCATTTCCGTAATAATTATCGTTCTTTTTTAAACTGTCTAAGTTACAAATTTTTATTTTATTTCATTATTCATTCTCAGACAAAAATATTTCAGCATGTAGAATTTATCTCGTCTGCTGTCTCAAAATATTTTACCAAATCTGTAAAGGATAATATTTGTATAATAACTTTCTTACTCGATAAAGAATCATTGGAGAGAGCAAAAATCATAACAAAATTAAGTTAACGGATAATGTATATGAAAATATTTTTATTTTCAAAATTCGGATGAGAAATTATTAATAACGGTTTTTCGAGGTCATGTTGAAGTATGAATAAATTTTATGTCTCTTTATGAAATATTTAATTGTATTTGACATGATTAGACCGTTACTTGCTAGTGATTTTAAAGGGTTTTTTTTTTAAATAAAATAATTTTTACCCTGATCTTATCTTCAATACTGGAAAGTGTTTAATAAACATCACTTTTTTATTCCTTTTCATTTAATGACTTTTATTTCTTTATTAATCGAATTTATTGTGTCACTAGAAGCAGTTTTATACCTCTCCTTTCCTGCGTTCCATATAGAAATCCTTATTTTTAATTTTCATAGTCAATTTAACTTCTTTTTTAAGCTAGGATAAATTACAAAAACAAAAAACAAACATACAAACAACTATTAACTATTGAAGATTATTATTTTTTCTAGAGAAACTATGTTCTGAAATCTACGTGTAATGCTTTCAAGCAAAGCTGTTTATAAATTCGAAATTTTAAAAATATTTAAAGTTTCCCAATTTTTAAGGTATTGAATGGTGTAGAAATATATTTCTTATGCTAATATTGTAAATTTGATAAGCGTTATAAACATTTTGAAACAAATTAAAGGAAGCATTTTGAGCACGTTTTGAAACATAAATAATTAAGGTAAATATATAAAGAAATAATTTTTGAAATATCTGAAAATATAGTATATTTAAAAAAATGTATGTTTTTAAGTACATATGGCATAAAAATCTTGAATACCCTTTATGTAGGCCTCGTAATGTATGATCTATTAAAAAAAGTTTAATTTTTCAACTAATGAGAAAGTAAAGTTAATAAAATCTCTTAATATCTCTCAATCTATATTCTCAATCTCTTAAATATTGAGATAGGAATAAGGAAATAGCAGAATTCCTCCAGGATTTTTAAATGTTCTTTTCAATCACATAGGCTTTTCATAAATTAAAGATAGGTTCCTCGGACTTTGTGTAGGAAGTGGCAATTTCTTTTTGTAAGATGTGTTGTATTCAAACAAAAGATTACATGTGGTATTTAATATATAATACATTTTTAAATTTTAAATTAGAAACCCCTTTTATTTATAAAAATATTGTCTTTTTGATTCTGTCAGTTCTAAGAGTTTAGTTCTAAGAGTTTTAGATTTTATTTAAAATAATGGCGCCTTTTACTGTAAAGTTAGTAACTGAATTCGAAAATAGATATGTATTTAAAATATTACCCTAATGAAAGTTTCTTCTCGTAGTTTACAACAGGTTGTTATTAAATTTGGTGCAATAAACACCATAATAGATTTAAAAATCTGTGTCCCTTATAAACGCATTTTAAAAACCCTTAAACTTGAACTCTGTAAAATGAATTTAATGCCATGCGAAAATATTGGATCTATTATTTCTTCGTGTGTTTGTAACATTGAAACTAAAAAATATGAATAAATAATAATAAAAGTTAGATAAAATAGTTTAGGATTTTCTAGATTTTGATGCTTAATTCTCTATTGAAATATGAGAAATTTAAGTAGTGATGACTTTGATATGTAAATTACTTTTATAAAATCAAATTAATTAAAATTTATTTTTCACAGTTAGAATGTCGAAGTATTCCGCTGTCAATTTTGAACAAGTTATGAAACATTACTAATATAAAATCCCGATTTATACTAAGAAAAATACAACAAATTAGCTTCAAGTAATGCTAATGTTTTTATGTATAAAAGTTTTCAGTGTTTTGAAACTTTGGTTTTTTATTAATACTCTGATATAAAATAAGTGAAAATTAAAAGAACAGAATAAAGAGATTTTTTTTCTTTCAGAATGTTTATTGATAGGAAACTAAACCAATGAAATTTAACTATATAGGTTGGTTTGGATGGAGTGCTAGGGTCTACACGAGGGAGAATGAGACCAGGACCTACTGCTTAAAGCCAATTCCGAACAATCATGCCCCAGTGGGATTCGAACTCACCAACTCCAGTACCGTAGGCCTTAACCATTTGGCCAACTTAGCTATGCAAACTACTTCTTTTTCTACTAAGTAGTGAGGTCCAAATTTTAGCTATCATTCATTGACTTAAATCTCTACTGATACAGGATTGCACATAATTGATGTCAATTAAAAAAAAAAAAGATTTTGAGAGTTTTCCATACAATTAGAATAGTTAAAAATATCAACTATTTCTTTAGAAGCTTCAAAAATAGTTAATTTTGCTAGGCAGTCTGTGTAACAGTCTTCCTTCTCCGAGTGGTTTCGTTGAATTAGAGTGATTTGTCTTTTTTTTATACTCAAGTAGCCAATTCAGCAAAGTGAAAAAAAAACGTGTACACGCAATTTTGGAGGCTAAGTTTCTCAGTTAGCCAAAAGACATCGAAGAAATGAGATATTTGCCTTGAATATTATTATGACGCAGAAAATAATACAGCAGGATTGGGAGTATGGTAGAGGAGAGGAGAGAGGTTTAAGACATATTAGGCTGAAGAAAACTTGAGGTACTGGAGAGGAGTAATTACCTAAAATTTGAGAAATTAACTAAAACGATGTTTTCAGTTTCTAGACAACTTATCCAAGAACTTATCTTACAAAAGAAATTTTATTAAAAGACTATTCTTACTCTGATGCTAGTAGTCTAAAATGCCCCTCCTTAAATGTTTTGATTTCGCTGCCTCATTACATTGCTATCTAATGTGACTGCATCATCATACGCCCGTCAATTATCTTCTTCCCCCCCCCCTCGTCGTTTACAAATGCAAAAGCATTCATTGTTAAAAACATTTCAAAAATCTCTTTTGTTTTTTAATTCTTATAACATTTTATACATATTTTTGAGTTTATTAGAGCAACCTGTAAAATAGCGCTGTTCTTTGCTAAAAGGCTTTTTTATTTATTATTTCTGTTTATGTTGATGAACAGATGAGTCGAAAAAGTAGCGTAGAGAAGAGCAAGAAATGTGGGGGTTATCCCCTAAGGATTACTGTATGCATGCATATATATATATATATATATATATATATATATATATATATATATATATATATATATATATATATATATATATATATATATATATATATATAAATATATATAAGGAATGCTGTATAAGTTTAGAGATATGAAATGAAGGGGCATTAACCCCCCGCCCTTTCCCAAGCAACAATACTTGTTAGTTTTACATATCGGCCTTTCCATTGTTACGAGTGTAACACATCGTGCGACTGTTATCACTTTTTCTATAAAGTATTTAATGTTTCAAGCATATATTTTTTTCTGAAGCAAATACACCACCCAAGGAAGCATTTTGCAAAAATTAAAGAGTTTCCATTTCTTCTTTATGTGTTTAAATAATTATAAATATGCTGTTACGGGTGTGACAGTTATTTTACCAGGTGTTACACATAGGTTCACATTTACCAATTTTTCTGAGAATAGGTAATACCTAAAAGCCATTAAATTTTTTTATGATAAAGAAGGTTAGATGTTTAATATTATGTATTACTTCTAAATTTTCAACGACAAATATAATTACTAGATTTTTTCAAAAAATATGTGTTACTTGTGTGACAAAATGTTACGGGTGTGACAGAGTTCAGAATACTTTTGAAAAATCTTACATTAAAAGTATGGTTTTCACCAATAAATGAATAAACCAAGCCATTCATGTTTGTAAGAGTTAAATTAATTTATTGGTTTTAACTTTTATCAACAAAATTAAATTTGGCTTTTGTTGTCTATGAGAATTTTGAGGCTTTACTTTAAGAATGGTTTCCCTGCTTTCACATGACGTTTCTTTTTCTTCTAACTAGATCTAGTATCTTCCAATTTTTTCATGTAACTCAATGTTACTTCTGACCTTCCTTGGAAAACTTCAGAAACCCCCCCTCCCCCCCAAAAAACAGGTCATATATTTTTTTTAAATCTGCCACTTGCAAAAGCAGATTCTTGTACAAAATCAGAAGCAGCAATTGAAAATTTGATTCTTATACGGAATTTCTGAGATGTTGGGATTTATGTTCACATTCTGCTTTAACTTTCTTTAACGCTTTGCTATATGTCCGTTTATAACTATAAAAACCAAATGGACTGTTTTATTGATTTGATTTGTTTTACTGATTTTATCGACTAGAATTCTTAATTTTCTGTTTTCTTCTCTTCCAATATTTTTTCTTTCTTTCAACATAAAACTTCCTTCAACTTCCTTTCTTTTCGCTCAGTAACTTCCTTCTATTACTAGTTTATGCATTCTCTATATTTTTTGTCTTCTTTTTCTATCACATCTTTCTTTTTAAAGATATTCATGTACTTTGATAGAATCACTTCTTTTGCTTTTCCTATGTGTCACTACTTTTTTTTAGGTACTTCCATGACCTGAATAAGAAAATTAATGCATTAAGTAAGACTTTATATAAAAGAAATAAAAATAAATAATTTAAATCTTTCACAAATTTAAACTTGCCTAACAAAACCACATTTTCAATAGTATTTGAAAATAAAATAAATTATATGATATGCTGAGAACTAAAGAGGTTTAGGTATACCGTGTCACACTTTTTACATTAACACAATATAAAATATTTATTTATTAAATTTAACCATCGAACCATAAGTCTGAAAACAAGATTTAAACAAGAAATCCAAAACAAATTTTTATACAGGATTAATAAAATTGTTATTACATATGCATATGCAGTGTCACACCTGTAAAGCTAATTAACATATTAAAAAATATCCATTTATGAAATATAGCTATTAGATACGCTTGAGACCATGTTTTATAAAGTGAATCCAAAAGATAAAGTTGCTATGCCCAGTAGCTTTTTCTAAAAATAAACTTATCTTTTATTTTACGGATGTGACATTAAATAGAGAATTAAAACCATTTAACAGAAAATATTAATCTTATCTTGGTGTATATTTTCTTCCACTCCTCAAAAAACAAGGATTTGGATGAATCTGAAATGACAATCAACAAAAGCGTGCACCTACAAATGTGGTTGCCATTAGTATTGTAAAATCATCTGGAAGTGTGGATTATTCGATAAAAATTCAGTCGGATTTAGTGTAAATTTTTATTTTACTCATAAGGAAATAAAAATAATTGCATATTTGTAACCAGTGAAGTCTTAGCAACACTTTGATATGACACATTTGACTGGAACTAGTTTTAAAATTTGGTCATTGAGTAACTGTTGACATGGTATGGACGTTATCCATATTATTTCAGTTGACATCAGCTGAATAGATTTATTATTCAAGTTCTTAGCTAGTATTATACCAATGTATAACATATTTTTTACAGTTATTGGCTAATATTTCAGTGTAAGAAAAAGTTTATTTTACAATGATATATTTGAATGTCTGAACCTACAAATATTTGGAAAAACTACATACATTTACATGAATGATTAATAATTCTTCAGCTTTAAATAAAGTTTTGTATTGGATTACATTATAATCGTCAATGACATATTGAAAAATAATTGGTTCTGTAACTGCATGTTATTATAACACATTGGTTGTCTGAGGGCAGAATTTTAGTTTTCTGTTATTTTAAGAAACACGTGGGGGAGTTAAAACTATTTCTCTGACGTGGGTGTAGAGGTTATAGATAAAATGTTTCAGCTCTTCCCATAATTTTTCTTTCGTCTGTCTGGTTTTTTTTGTCCTTGGGTTTCTTAATTTGATTAAATTGTATTTAGGAGATTTTGTAGAAACCAGTATCTTTACTGAGAATGAATACTCTTAAAATATTACAAAGAGTTACTTCGTCGTAATAGGAATTGATATTTTTGGTACTCTGTGAAACGGTCAGAACTTTGTAATTATATTGCTCTAATTTTTTAAAACTCATAATTTAAAGTTCGTAGTATGGCAAAACATGTAAACATAGGGAAAGAGAGTTTGACAAAGCAGGAATACCTTCAAGTATACGCAAGCAAAGGAAATTTTGAGATTAACTTAGATGCTTACACTATATTGTTCAGTATACTTCAGAACATCTTCATTAGACACAGTTGTATAAATATTGGCTTAAAATTATATCTTCATAACATGTGATTTAACATGAATTTAAATTCTACAAGAAAAAAAATCTTCAAAATTTGATGTAACGATAACACATAAAAATAAAAGAACAACTTATGCAAGAACAGTAAAATGGAATTTTGATAGCTTTCTTCAAAATGTTACAAACTTAGAAAACGAACTCACAATTAAACAAGTAAGGATAAAATGAGCTCTGGCAAAGCTTTCGCAGGGTTAGTATAACTGATATGCATATATTCGGACAAATAAAACTTTCAAGCGTTATATGTTTGGTTTAACTTGTATTTTACATAGAAAATGTTTCAAGCAGGTCAATTTTTTGTTTTTGTCCTAAACCTGTTTTTTCCTCAAAGGTTTTATTATTATATAATACTTACATGTTTAGTCTCTCTCTCTCTCTCTAACAAATAAAGAAAATATTATTATGGAATTATGTAAGGGTTCCTGTCTAGGCCAAGGAATCTAACTCAGTAATGAGAAATAATATAAAGTACTGGCATTCATAACCGAATAGTATTGTTACACAAATAATAGATACATACAAATAAGTACATTGAAATGTTGGTTGGTTGGTTTGGATCGTTAGTCTAATTTTTATTTTGCTACATGAAGGCTTAAACACATTTCGTTAGGAAACATTAATTTTATTTGTGCAGATTTTTCCTCTTCACTATCACTCATCAGTTTTCATTACTGATGACATTGAAGCACATTTCTCAGTTCAAAACCGAACATTATTAATCATTTCTTTGACAAAATTAATCAAATTTTCATATAGCAATCATAACTCACAAATTTACTTATTCTTTATTCTGAAACAATTCCTAAATAACTCAGTGATGACATTCTAAATCCTTATATATTTAAAAAGCACATAAATAATTATTAACAGCTCAACACATGATTAACGTACACTCCAGAAGTTGAATTAACCCAAAATATAAAGAACTCAAACTGATATTTAAATACATTGCATTTCCTATTAATTCAATTTTATTTATTTATGATGCTTAATTACTTAATATATGGTTATTCGAGGAAGAACTTTGTACATTATTATTTCAATAATGAATCATATTAACTCAAACAATTTAATACTATTATTATGATGCTACATATTTAATTATAATACTTAATGATAGCTTAATATTTTACACATAGAACATTATTCATCTTGGTACTTAGAAAAAAAAGTCCCGTGTCAAATGAATCTGTCCCTTGCTCAGTGGGTGATTTATTTTCTTGATAGGTGAAATCCATCCGTTTTTTATCCACCCTCTGCAACAAGGAGGATAAAGAGAAACCAATTTCTTGGCCTATGGGTCCAATGGGTAGGGAACTGTTCTTTGGTATCAAAAATCGCGAGTTAGAATCTCACACTGGTATAGTTGTTCGTTGACGTTCGTAATTAACTTTAAGCAATTGGTTTCAGTCTCATTAACCCTGTGTAGCCAAAAAAGTAAACCGTAACGCTCTAAATCAATCGGCAAAGCATATGGGTGCAACGTATTACCCCTTCCCCCGAAAAAAAAAAAAAACTGCAACACAATTTAAAAAATTTTAAAATTAAAATACATTAATTGTTTAATTCTTTTAAAACGTGTATTTAAAATTTAATTTTTAAGGAGTAATTATATTTGAACTTAAATTTTGACATAACGAGATTTTTTTTAAACTTTGAAAGCAAATTAATTTAATAATTATTAATAAAGATACAGAATATTAATCGTGAGTGTTACTTGATATACTTTTACTGTTTCTCATTTAAAATGAGCTGAAAATTAAAAATAAATAATACTGTTATGAAAACACATTACTTTCAAGTATTATTCACATTTTTGTAGAGCTATTATGGATTTTTTTATTAAAAGGTTTTATAACTTGATCAAAATATGCACTCAAAATTCCCTTGTATTTTATATTTTCGTCATAATTTTGATGAGATTCTCCAATCACAAGCATTTTATAGTCTCGTATAGTCCATTTTCAAATTTAGTACCAAGTTTTATGCTAACGTTACAAATTTCCAAATTTTTTCATCTGGTAGTTTTAACTATAGAATTTGCATATTCTTGCATTTTTTCTATATTTGTTAATTCTTTGTTTTCATGGATTAATTTCTGTAGTTTCTGTATTTTTCATATTTGTTTTTCAAAATGTAAAAGTGTTAAAATACGCAAGACATTGCGCGGTTATATTTATTTTTACAATCAAATATATTAAAAAATCTTTATATCTTAATCCTGGTTTGGAGCATATATGTAACTAAAATCCGTAAAAAAATATTTTTCAGAATTTCATATTTTACCCACAGAAAAGTAAGTCAAGCCAAAATTATACTATTCTAATCTTGATTCCCTTTTATTAGCAGATTCAGGTGTAAATATTAACAAATCCATTTTGTTTTTCAAGATGTATCTTAAATCAATGTACAAAATTTATAAGCACATATAATACTTTACTCTAGTTAAATGAAAGGGAAAGTAATACATTTTAAATGGTGGTGCGATGGATTTGTTTAAAAAAATAATCATGACACAGTATTAGGGCATACATTTACAGCACGAAATTGATAATGAATTATGTGTATTTCGTTTTTATAAATTTCAGCAATCGTTATTCATTTCTACGTATAATTTATAATATTTAATTGTTTATATAAATAATGAAGATTAATTTTGAAAATTCAAGCTGTTTGGACGAATGGGATTTAGAAAGATAAAAAAAAACCTATTTTTAATGTCAATATTCTTTTCTTTTGTGTTATAAAACATTTCAACATTTTGACATATGTAGAAAAAAACCTCAACAAGAATACAAATTATTTTCTACTTAAAGAAATATAATAAACAATTAATATATCTAAAACAGCTTGGATATTATTAATGCCTTTGTGGGAAATATTAATTCTTTTGGTGAAGAATAGGTGTTATATATATCATTTCATAGGTTATATATCCATATTTATTACCTCCAGTTGGTTGGTGTCGTGCCCCATGGAAAGAGGGTTGTCATTACCTCCAGAGTTTGGACTTGTAAGAGTGGGTCCTTATAATTTCGAAGCATCATCTTCAGTTCTAATTGAATATAAATATTCTCGAGTATCTATTGAATTATTAAAAAGCTGCATATGTAATGAATTATAAGCATACACTTCCAGAGATATGTGTGTGTTGCTACCACCGAGGACAGTTCCTCAAACAATCACAGTTAAAATGAAGAATCCTTGGTAAATCTATCAAATATTTAAGTATTTGCAAGTATGGAACCGATGATTATGGTGATTATTTCAGTACAACGAATTATATAATAAACTTTAATATTTTATTAAGGATTTTTTAATTTTTTCTCTAAAAGTAACTTTTTTTCTCATTGTTGCTATTCCTTATCTATGAATCCTCTGTAAAAAGGAAATTATTTTATGAAGTGATAAATTTCATTTCCAAAAATGAAATTATTTTGAAGGTTTGATTACTCAGCCTGGTAAACCTTTCAGTAAAGACTCATTCGTTATTTTTATGAATATTTTTTAGGAATGACTGTTAACTTAAAAAAAAATGTTCACTTGTGATCAGGTACTGTCTAAAACCTTATTTTTCTTTTCAGTACCTCATCTAGAACATTTAGATGCGAGAAGTGTTTGAAGATGGAAACATCAGTGAAACTTTTTTTTCTCAAGAAAAGTAAAAATATAATTTTGTAGTCCAGATTAAGTTATATGAATAGAGAAAAGGCAAGTTTTCTTTATATTCAAAACATAATGTCAGATATTTGACTTTCAGTGAAAAACTTTTTAAAATTCTACATTTATCCAGCATTTGATTTAAGAGTTGAAATCTGTTTCAAAAGATGTTTTTAAGAATTGGTTTTAGTGTTAAACTAATAATATTATTACTTATATAGTAAAACATAGAACAACTTCACTTTAAAAATTAATGTGTGACATTAGCATTTTAAAATAAATGTATTACTTTTTATTATATAAATGATGAAACCGATACATTTTAGTTAATGATTGTTTTGAAACTCTACACTATATTTTTTTTTATAAGATTCAAAGTATAAACATATAAAATAACCTTTTTCTGGATGTGAAAATAAATTCAAGAAGTCATGCCTTTATTATAACCTTAAATGAACTCGATTTGTTTCAACGTACTAGGTTTAAAAAATATCCTTTATGAGGTGCTTAGAAATGCATCGATTTTTTTAATGATCAAGAATTTTTTAAACTTTTAAAACTTGAACTCATTTTATAAATTACAAGTATTTAGTGAAAAGATAATCATTTGCATAAAAGTATTATTTTAAAACTAACTTTAATCATCGTAAAATTGAGTTTGAATATAGTAGACTGATATTTAAACTAAAAAAAAAACTGATATTCTCAAGTATTGTATATTTAAGTTTTTAATTTACGAAACAAGTGTGTAACTGTACAGTTTAATTAATTTCATTTCAAAAGAACAAATGAAACTCAATGCTTTGGATTGTAGTTATGTATGTATCATAAATTGAAATAATGTTATAAGGCTTTTATTAGTAATAATCTGAAGTTTCTATTTGCTTTATATTGCTTTTAATTCATCTGCTTATAATAGAATTAAAATAGTATGATTAAATAAAACTCTGTTTTCTTTAGCTGAAACATTTAAAGGGTCATATAATCACAGTATTTCTTAATTTTAGAAGTAGTACGTTTTAATAGCAAAGGCATAGATATAATTTTGTAACATTTTGCATTGATTTGATGAAAAGAATGTTGGTGTAAATGTTTCATTTTTAAATTCGAGATTTGATTCCAATGATCTGAAATTCTTGAAAGACTGAGGGTGTTAATCACAGTTAATACTGTGTTTGTTGTTATTCCACATTCTGAAAAATTATCAATAGCACTGTCCAACTGGCGGCCCTCTCATAGATATTTGAGAAATAAATTTTCTCCAAATTTAAATTATATTTTTTACTCAATTGCGTAGATTTGGAATGATTTAATAGTTTGAAGAAATGGTTTTATTTTTGTAAATGTATACCTAAATTGGATGTCTTTATTGAAAATTTCAGTTTATGATTTTCCCAAATTGATAATCTTAAGGCAAATTTCAATTTATTCAGTAATTCCTTAAATATTGGCAGTAACTTGAAAATTTCGGAGTATCAAAGGTAGATTCTTTGCACCTTGTGGAGCCTCTGTAATCTCTAAACTTCTGTTTAAAGAAAACTATCCCTATTAGAAGATTTTAGATTTCAAATTATTTCTATGTTTGGAAACGTTTGTTTGCGAGTGAGAATTCTTATCAAAATGCAGAAACTCAATTAAATATTACACATTTGAAAATATAATCAGACTCATAATAATAAATATTGGTATGAGCATAAAAAAATCCTTACTCAATTTAAAAAGCTCTCATTGAGGTTTCGAATATATTTTTATAACATGAAAATAGTTTTATTTTGATGTTTTGACTCCGTGTAAATAAACCAATTATTTGTAAAATTGCCTTTTTATATTTGCCCTTCTTTGGTCCCTGAAATACTTTGAGAAGGTAAAGTGGCCTGCAGACTAAGAGAAATTAGATAGCAGTGGGTACGGTCAAAGAAAAAGAGAAATGGGTGAACTGCTTATAAAGAAAAAATTGATCAATTTGAAGATAATTTGATTTAATTAGTGGATTCATCAGTGTTACAATTCATCTTAAGAATATAGATATTCTGGGAAGTGCTTTCTCATTTATTAAATTTTTTGTCTCATTTAAAATATTAATACGTTTAACAGTATGTACCATATATTCCCAAACTGTAAATTTTCAAACAATTTTGTGATAACTTGCCAAAGACTAGAAGATTTTGAACATTAATTACTGTACACTAATATACATTTTGTTAAATTAGCCTGATAATTTTCTGATAAAGAAAAAAATCAAAGAGCCTCATGTCTTAGGTTTTATTTTGCCTACTCCAAACAATACCGAGAAAGAGACTCACTCTCAGCTTGTCACGACTGAGGAAAAAAAATGATCGATCACCCAAGGAATAGAGATTCTCTTTCGTTTTAAACACACATCTTGAAAGTGTGTGACACTCAACCGAAACAGTTTCGTTAATTTTCAATCTCAGTTTGTGTGTTGACAGCAAGTAATAAGACCCCTTTATAACGGATTGTAATTTTTATTCCTTTCTTTGGGATTTTGTAGTAAGTATATGTATTTAAGCATTTGAAGTTTCACAATTTTCGCTTAAGACATATATTTAATAAATATGCTAATTTCTTGATTATATTATATTTCTGAAAATGGGGGAAGTAGAAGATATTGCTTATTGTTTTTATTTAACAAACATAATGTAATTTAAATGCTATAAATACTGAATTTTGAATCCCCGAAATACAAATAAGTTTATAAAAATTAAATAAGTATGTTAATAATTAGTTATTTAATTATCATTTTTGAAGAAGTTTTTAAAGGTTTATACTAGACAACATGTTTGGTTATAGATTTGCATATATAGATTGCATGTTTTAGATGTTTCATTTCGCTCGTTAAATTAAATTCTCATCTAAATTGAATAAAAATTATGAAATTAGTATATATAACAATGTATTTGAACCTAATTAATTAGCTTCAAGTATATTAAAAATAGGATTTTTGTTTATCTGTATCGAACATTTAAAAAAAGATCTTTATACATTACAGTAACGTCTAAAATGCACTGCAATTTTAAGTGATATTTTATCCTAATACCAATGTAATGACATTTCTCCAGGGGAAGATAGTTGTTTGAATGTTTCTTACTTTTACTAAAGTTTATATTTTTAAAGCATATTATGAAATAACGATTCTATTTGATAAAATTTTAGTGTATTTAATCCACATAAGAGGTAATCTTCGAGTATCAGCTTCACTAATTCAGTTTCAACATTACTAAATTTTCTATTTAAAAAGGTTTTCTTGTTATAGATATCATTTTGCTATATTTCGATACCAATTACATATATACGTGTACAGACTACTTGCTCAAAGGTGTACTTTTTTCAATTCAAAAAATGGAAAAGTGACCAACCATCCAGGATGATAGCTCTCCGCTTGTAGATTTGAGATTTATGTTGTATGAAATTGCATTAGAAATGCATTTAAATAGTATGTATCCATCATGTAGCAAATCATGGACAGTAACTGGACCAGCTATCAAAAGTAGTACAGATATCGAAGGATGTAGAGTAACATTGAATTTAAAGGGTCTCATCAAATGATGCCTGACTTGAAATGGACTTCTTTGAGCAGACATGATTGATTTCATAAGTGATGTCACGTCTGCTTTTATATACCTAAACTAATGTAGTAAAATGAAATAACATTCGGCCACACTATTTCCATGAAAACTAGGCACCCCAATATCGTTTATCCTTTTGTGGTCTCGAAATCTCATCACTTTTCGATTTCAGCAAAAAGAAATGCTTAATCAGGATGAGAGGTGCGATGAAATATTTGTGTGAACGAAGAACGTCTAGTACTCACTCATTCATTGGGTACCACGCATTCAGTAGTTTTTAAAAACGGTTTCAAGGCCCTATTTTCGCGTGAGGCGCTGAGATCCACATCCCGTCACTAAAATCCCACTCTATTTTTACATATCTCGACTGAGTTTATTGCGGCGTCTTCTGCCACAGCCTTCGAACCTACAGTATTCCCACCCAGGAATTTGGTAACCATGTTCGGGGGAAAAGAAGCTAGCAGTTTGGTTATGAATTATGTCATTCTCATATTACTTCTTCTTATCCTTTGGGTTTTGTATCTTGGGGTAAGTAAAATGGCAAATAGATTAATTTAATTTTTGGAGAATTTTCGTGTCGAAAAATATTAACTATGGTTTTTTCTGACAAATTCTTTATACTAAATTATTTTACACTATATTAAATAATTTTATAATACAGGATGAATTAAGATACTCTAAAATCAAATTTAAGATAACAAATCATTTTGTTATCTAAAATTTCATTGATAATTAAGTATTTGAATATCAATTTGTTATTTCTACTTACGTGTTTTCAATTATTCTGCAAGTAAGAGAACTTTATGTGGCTGACACCTGTTTACTAATTGATTGTTGCTATATAATTTACATAGGTTTACTGTTTAGAACATTAGATAAATTTTAACAAATTTAACCTAAATGTTCTACAAAACTGCGCTTTATTAGCAAGAGGAGAGGAAAGGGAAAGCCTTTCATATTTTCAAGAGTATAAAATAAAATAAATTTTATACTTTGATAAAAATGTCGCACAAGTAAGAAAAATAGATATTTTATAGATAGAAAATTTTTAGAAATTAAACATTTGAACATTTTTAGAAAATCTAAAATTGTATTGTTACGTTAATTTGACACTAGGTCAACACATTAGATTTGCAGATAATTATTTTCAGTGCATTACTCCTTTGGAATATATATAAAAATGAATGGTATCATTTAGAAATAAAAAAATTCACAATTGTAAAAAAATTAAGATTATTTAACTGTACATACTTGAAAGTTAAAACTAACGAGTTGAATTGAAAAGTAGCCAAAAAAAAAAAAAAAAAAAAAAAAAAAAAAAAAAAAAAAAAAAAAAAAAAAAAAAAAAAAAAAAAAAAAAACTTCCTAAAAGTAATCCATTAACACATGAATAGGAATTCCTACTGAAACTATGTATCTTTCTTAACGATAATCTTATGCATACATTTACGTAATACCATTACGAAATTTTTTAAAATTGGTAATATTTCTATTTCAAACTGAGTCTGTATTGAAAGTAATATAAATTGTGCAAATATATTTACTCTACATATTCTTGTAAATCTTTAGTATCTTAAACAAATGAAAGCTCCGATTGTTTATAAAAATTTGCAGTTAGATTTAGAAAAATACTTTCACTCTTTTAAGTATTACTGTAAAAATTCCTGACATTCCCATTACAAAATTTTTGAGAGTTTAACATGTTAAATTTTTCTTTCGAATGAAATTCTTGGAATTTCAAACATCGAATTCAGAAATAAGAAATTATAAATGAATGCGATTTTTATATTTTTGTTAAAGTTTGAATTCTATCAATTAAAATTATTAATTTTCCCTTTTACTTTAAATTAAATGTGAAGTAAATATTTATTGTATCTAAATAACAAGAAATTTAGCAATTTTAAAACAAGTAAACATAGCAACATATTTGCCATAACAAGCTTATATGTTTCTGAAGTTTTCATATTATATACACTTGACATACTCATTTTAAAAAAGTTTGAGATTTTATTTGAAATTATTTTTACTTTGGTATAAACCGTAGTCAAAACTATGAGAATTTTATTTTATAAAGTAATTCATTAATCTGTAAGATGCATGATACTAAGATTTCTTTTCTGTTTGATACTTCCTGGTAGAGAGACAAAAAATAAAAGACATAAAACATAAGTACCTAAAACATGTCTGTTTGATCTTTCCCTTTGTTTTCTGGTGTAAAAAGCATTGCGATATCATTCCCTCAATTTTTTTTTCAATTTCTGAAAGGAGGTATTTTTCATCTTTATAAATTAGATTTTGATTGGTTCTTTTTCTAACTTCAAGGAGATGACATTTACTGATACGTGAATTCCTTTTTGGAGAGAAAATTAATCAGCTTATTTACAGAGCTACTCACTTTTGTAAATTCATTTCTCCACTTATGTTATATGATTCAGATACTTTTTATATTTGAACAAATGCACAACTCAATCTAACTGGTTTGTAATTTTGTAATTTGAAAATTCCACAATTCTCTAAATAAAGTTAATAAAAATTTATTGTCCCGTGAAGTTAGATTTCGCTTACTTTCAGAGTGTTGAACGCTACAGGATGTTGTGTTCTGTCTTTAACATACGACGCTGTAATGTTTAACCTTTTCTGATCAGTTTGTTTTTAATTTCACAGTTTGTAAAAATATGGTATTCCAGAAGCTAAGAAAAATTTTTCCCTGAATAATCTAGAATTAAAATGACAATATATGAATGGATCGATATAATTTAAGTCAAACCAATTTATTCAAAAGATATTTGAGTATCGCTAAGATTACTGAGAAAACATAGTTTAACTTTCAAAAGTATCTTTAAAAAAAAACTTTACATTACTGAATCAAAAGAACTGTATTCGACGTTTTTATTAAGATTTCTTTAAGACTGAAAAATCAATACAGTTATTACTTTAAGATTATTTAAAAAATTCAGATTAGATACTTTCTAATTTTGACTAAAATACTGTCCGAATAAAACATGGAATATGTCAATAAAGTAATATATTTAAGAACCACTATTATTTAAAATTCTTAAATAATATTAATGTAGTAAAACGATAATTTACATGAGATGCGAAGAAAAACTATTTTTATTTACTGCAAAGTTGTTAACTTTCTAGATACATTAGATTTCTAGAATAACATTTGTCAGTACTGATATATTTATAATGTCTTAATAGTATGATTTAATTCCTTTATTGTCAGGAAAAAATTATTAAGAAAATCACCAAAATTTTATTGATATATTTTAATGTTCATAAAAATTGAAATCGTTTTGTCCTATTTTTGTTTAAATGGAACGGATTTTTGATACTTTACTATGTTGAAACAAGCACTTTAAAATTGTGGAAAAGCATAGTTACACGAGTGGAATAGTTTGATGGAATTGAATGTTTTTATGAAAGACTTATTAAGGGTTTAGTATATATTCAGAAAGTCCTCTATTATTTTGTTCAGGGGAAAAAGGAAACATTATTTTCATCTGTCGTACTCAAAATATCAGCCAGGATTACTTAAATGGAATAAAGTGAATCATATAATTAAATTCTGTGTATTATCAATATAGTGACACCTTAAAGGCAAACTTTGGGGTTAATGTTCCGCTTGGATTTAATATTGCAATGAGTTTGTAAATTTTTTCTTGCTTCCTTTGAAAAATTTACATTCTTTTATAATAACGATCTTCCTGTTCTCAGAAATAAAATTTAGGAAAATAAACGGCAATAGAACCAGTATTGCAGTTATAAATTTGTGTGGAAATGGGAACTTGATATGCGTAAATAAGTAGAAGAAAAATATTTCAGTAGTAATAATATACAATATATATATATATATATATATATATATATAATGTACATCTTAGGAGATAAAATTTCCCATACTTTCAATATAAAATGCAATGAAAATTTGTAGAACTTAGAGCTTATGTTCATTCTTAAATATGAGTTTATTATATCATCTGAATTACGTAGTTACATGCATATATCTATCTAATGAAAATTTATCAACATATACCGATGACAAAATTTGAGATAAGGCATTTTGTAACAAATAATTTTCATTTTTATCAATAGAAATTATGAGTAATACTAGATTTTTACTACAAAAATGTTGAAAGTTTATTTGAAGCAATTAATAGTTTATGAATATTTTTACTATAGAGTCTGCTGTTTGGTTTTTCCAGCATGGATGGAAAAATCCTTTGAAGGTTTTTTAATGGATGATGTTCAAATTTATCCACTGGTGTTTTTGTACAGCGCAAACTGAAAAAGGGCTTACACACCTGTAGTTCAAAATGATCTGCAGAACAAACCCTTCTAAATACTTTTAGAAGTATAGTGTGTAATTTTTTTTGTTGTTCGAAAATTATTACAAAGCACACCCCGTAAGAAATTTATGAGTAAGATAATTGTGAGCTTTGCATATAAAGTCAATCCTTGTAATTTCGAATTTATTTATAAAATTATTATGTGTTCGAGTATTTTAATTTTGAAGATGACTTCGGGGGCTTGAAATTAGATACATAATTCGCGTCATTTAACGGGTTGTAACTTGTAAACATACAATTTGTTGAAGTTTGAAAATATTATTTATCAGAACATATTCATTTGGAAGATAACATAAAAACATCATATTAAACATATAAATATCAATAATTTTTTTATACGAAAAAAATCTTAAGTACAAAAAGAAAAGTACACTTTTAATATTGTCTTTATGCAAAGCTATGAAAATTATAATATTTGGACAAATAACACAAATGTGTAATTTGTCCAAACCTCTATAGTAAGAAATTGTGCAAAATTATATTAAAAATTTTTGAAATTGTAGTTTTTAGACTAATGAAATTCTGATTACTAAGAACAAAACAAAATTTAAGTTATTTAAATTACTACTTTCCAAGAAAGTAAATTATTTATAAGAGACTAAGTCATTTTAGCATGTAAGTAACACTTGCCTTTCTACTTTTAGTTACTATCTCTAAGTAATGAGTCGGTATGTTTTTGGTTTTCGTACTTGTATTTGGAGATTTGTTTCTTTCCGTACTTAGTATCGGTTGAAAGCAATATAATTTTAGATTTTATGCTCATATTGTCCTCGTATACAATTTAAATGTAAAGAAATTTTTTCTGTGACATTTTTGAAATCTTGACAACATATTTACTACACAATTCTGATTTATAACATTTAAATCCGTTCATACAGGGCAAGAAAGAATCAAGTTCAGGATCTGTCTTCTTTTATATACAGTTGTCCAAATGACTACTGTAAAGTAATTACCTTTATTTTTATTCGAAAATAATTCTTCTCAGTATGTCAAACATGCATATCAAGATAAAATAGGGAAAATGTTCATAATTTCACATTACTGTACCAGGCAGTTATTTTAAAGATGAGCGTACTATATACTACAGCATTGCAACAGAAAGTTGTTCGCACTTTATAGATACGATTTTGATAGTTAAATTTTATCTATAAATGTCGTAGTTTTTGAGATGATTTGCTTCTTTCTGATAGCCAGGATTCTTGACAAGAGATCTAGTTAGAATCTTTCCTGAAAGTAAACTTTTTCTTAGTACTGGCATGTCAATTTTATCTCATTTCTCTTGGATCATTTTTCAAAGTCTGATGTTCAGTGTTCTTAGGTACCGTTTTCCTAAGACTCGTTTTTATAAACTGAAAGCGCAAAAAGTCCATTGGAGAAGGGTCAGGGGATTTTACTCTTATTTCATTTAATGGGATACACTTTATTCCTTTTTTAATTCTTTCTTTGTTAAATAAGTAGCAGTTGATTTAAACATGTAACTAGAGGACTTTCTCATATGAAACTCATTTTTACTAATGTCCTTTCCATATAAGGCTGGGATTTCTTCTTCAAAAATTGGTTCTAAAATTTTCTGATAGTAGAGTGAATAGATTTTGGCTTTACTTGAGATTGTGATTTTTAACTTGCCGTTGTAACAAAATCTTGCAACTATCATGGATCGCTTTGCGAAGTTTTCTGTGTTCTAACCAAGCCATTTCGCACGGTCATTCCCGTCAATTCAGCAACAGAAAATCGATCTTTTTTATAACATTCACTAAAATATACCCATATCTCATTGAGTGTTACGATAAATTTCCGTTTTTCAGCAGCTAGGTGTTTTTCATGTAATTTTTTACAATTTGTTTTTATTTTCAATAATATGCTTTGACAAACGCAGATGAACTTTAGGCATAAACATCTTTTTTAATTCATCTTTTTCAAATTTTTATGAATTATTTAACATATAGTGCAAGAAGACATTTCTAGTTTCGATACAATGGAATTTTGAGTCGGAAGATTTTCTTTTAGTATCAGACTTCATTTTCTTGATACTTATCTGCGTTCGAACAGTTTTAGGATGTAGTTTTGCGATAATGTTTTCATTTTTACGTTCAGATAGACATTTTTCACATTCATATTTAACATATTATAAATACTCATTTTTGAAATGCAGTAACCACGAATTTTACACCACTTTATAATTTGTTGATGCTAATACTTCTCCTCAGAAAGCGAAGTTACGTAACTTTTGAGCTATCTATCAATTCTAGAAGCCATTTTCTAAATAAATCTTTTATTTTACATTCCAATAAAAAGATAACAATAGTATACGATTATTCTTCAGTTACCAAATATTTATCTCAAATGCAAACTTGAAAATAAATTACAAAATTGTTTCCGTTAAGTGCAAACGACCTCCTTTATTTGAATAAACAATTATAAGAAAACCATTTCTTTAAAGAATATTTTTTATTTAATTCATTTTGAATTTTTGAATTTGCTATAAATATATTTATTTTAAAAAAGTAGCAGATTATTATAATAAGACGAGTGATATTTTTTTTTCAATTTCGGTTTATAATGAAAGAATCTTTAAAATACAACTTTTTAAAGTTTAAAAGTACTGTCATGTTTCAAAAGTAATTTATTATCATCTGTATACACATATATTTTTGAAAAATTCTTATAGTGATTTATAACTTTGTTGAATTCTTTTAGGTTACATCTTGTTAACATAGCTTATTTTATAGTCGTCAAAAAAGAACGAAAGGATTTTTCCAATGGCTTTCTTTTTTACCAAAATTATCGGCAACATTCCTTAAATGTTTATCTGAGATGATGTCAAAATTCTTCTTGTTAATGTTTTGATGTTTTATTTAATAAGTTTATCTCGGATTAATTTTTATTACTAACATTACACAACTAATTCTAAATATGCTTGATTTATTAGTCATTTCCAATTTGTAATGAAACTCAACATATTACAAGATAATTGATAATGTTAAATATTAGAACAAATTGTGTAACAGTTTAAGTACCTGCTTCAAATTAAAACTCTATAAGTAGCTTTATGCTCCCTATTAATAATACACTTGGAATAAAGGCTTCAGTGAAAAAAAAATTGGTAATGTTATGCAAATTATTTCATACTTTGGAAAAATAAAATATAAAACTATTTTGTCTTGAAAAATGTTTTGGTTTTGTGTTTGTTGTTAATGAAGACTATTTCATTTCTGTTAAAAACTTATACCATTATTAATGTCTGATTTTTATATATTGTGCGAAGTTTACTCTTAAATAAATATTTCTAACAATCTTGTTCTAATTCATGTAATAATTCCTAAATAGATGTAAAATATATTATTGATTTTTTTAAAGCACATATTTTAGCACATATATGCTTTCATTTAAATATCGACTTTAACAAATTCGATCTAAAATACTTCACATAAAGTAACTAAGTTTATAATAAGGTTTTAAGCAAATAATTAAAATGGTCTTAAATTTAATTCACGATTAAAAGTAGTTTCCATGTGGCTGTGATAAAAGAGGTTTTCTGGAATATTTGAAATTGAATATTGTGTTGTAAATGAAAGATGTTTCCACCCACATTTTAAAGTAATTTAAAAAGGATAAAGAAATACTACGTGATCTATTGGGTTCTCACAATATTATTTACTTAAATGATTTAAAAATTCAATCAAAACTTTAATTAAAGATTCTGTTAACATCTGTAAAAAGTCTTTTGATATACGAGGTTACAGAACACAGATACAAACGTTAAGTAATTTTTTCCAAAACATTAGCGATTAAATGATAAATACTAAAGAGGAGCCATCGTTTATCCACGTATCTGGAGATTATTTGGTTTTATTCTAAATTTTACAACAAACACGTAAAATCTGCAAACTTAAAATTTTTCTTATAGTAGTAGGAGTTTTTATAAATGGAGAAGTTCTTTCTCTTAAGAAAGTTTCTTTTTAATATTGTAACAAAAAGATTTTAAATAATGAAAGGCATCAGCCAGCTCTTTCTCTCTCTCTCTCTCTCTCTCTCTCTATATATATATATATATATATATATATATATATATATATATATATATATGTATGTGTATATATATATATATATATGTATGTGTATATACATGTATATATGTGTATATGTGTGTATATATGTAACCACGGTGATTTAAACGGACAGTCACACCGAATTATAGCCCTTATTCCTTTTACTTTTCCCGGGCTACTGGGCAAGGAGAAGCCTATGCAGCTAGACTTATGAATAATGTTGCAGTCGGGTCACATTGTAGAGAAGCACAATTTTGAGAATTTATCTTTATTTAGCTACTAAAAATACATCTTTAACAGCCAACTGCAGACAAGAGTATGATGCACAATGAAATATGTGCTGGAACAGGATGGACCTCAGAGCGAGACGGAGACGAAATAATTTCCAGAGAAAATAGCTTAGTTGGTATTATTAACAAGAAAAGGAACTTAGATAAGATGGAAAAATTGATCCATTTGCCAGCGACGGCTGGAAAATGCGGTGAATGGACAAAAAATTTACGTATATTACAGAGAAAACTTTGGGAAATGTGATGGAAAAAATTTAAGTCGACGACACTCCTTTAATTAAGACATTTTGTAGCTGAAAAAATTGATTTTAAGGAATTAGAATGGGGGAGAGGAGGATTTAAAGAGATAGTTTAAGTATAGTAACTTTATATTACGCACACACTTACACACACACACACACAGAAATATATATATATATATATATATATATATATATATATATATATATATATATATGTATGTATATATATATATATATATATATATATATATATATATATATATATATATATATATTTAAAATCTACTGAGTCACAAAACATACAGTTAGGTAAAAAAACAATTAAATTATAAAAGAATTAATAAGCCAAAATAATGACAATGCTACGTCTCTGAATGGTGGAGGCTGACTGACTGATTTTGTTTGTTTTGGCTTGACTGACTGTTTTTGTTATATAGAGGGCTATCCTTCTATTTTTTACAATATTCAATTTATGAAAAAATCATGAGGTTTGTGAAGATCTATAACGTTTATAGATTGCTCTACTTTATAGTTTTCAGCATCCTCGGTGTAACAAGAGCTAAATATAAGCTAAATATAGTCAATATAAGCTTAAAATATCTTACCTGCTCTGGGAAAAAATGAAAAATTCCCTGAATTGGTTTGATAGCCATTAAAACTCAGTATTTCTAAGATTTTTGTATTATATTTTTGGCACACCATAATGAATTATTAATATGACAGCAAATATTTTATTTCCAAATCCTCAATCCGTGGGTCCTAATATAATTGCTGGTATGCATAATCGTAGCCGTTTAAATAATATGCTTTCAATAGTTCGATTGCAGTAGGAAAATGGACCGTAGCGCTCCAAACTAAACAAAATCGTTGTAAGATCTCCACCGTAAAAATCCCTATTTAACAAAGTTATATATTCATATAAAAATTTGAAAGAATTTAAGATTTACAATTTTTGACGAATTTAGACCAAGTTTGTAGATTTTTTTAAAGCTGGAAGGGGGTAAATCAGTAATATCCGGTTTGATTCGTTTAAAAAAATACCCATTAACCCCGTTCCAGGAGAGGGGTTCCTTTTTTTCGTTTTGGGGCCTTTTTTATTTGCAAATCTACAAAGTTTCTAAATATTAAAATAAAATGTATCTTTTATTTTATTTCAACCATTATTCCTCCCTAATCAGTTGCAGGCGATTAATTTATCAATGATATTAGAAAATTAAAATAACTCGCAAACGTGTTTTCAAAATTAGAAATGATGCTAACAAAGCATATAACTTCCGTGTTTTTAGTATTATTTCAAATTTTTGAGCACTATGAATTCATTCTAAATATATTTCATTTATTCAGTACTTTAATATGCGATTATCTACAGTTTAAAATATTTCATGATTAGTTATATATTTATTGCATACGGCTTGAATCATTTAAATGTTTCATATTTTTACAATGTTTGACTATAAAATTTGAACTAATTCTAAGTTTATTCTCCGATTAATTTTTGATATACTGTCAATCAGAAAATGTCTTGTAGTCAATATTCTTTCAACAAGTTTTGTAGATGAAGGACAAATTCCATGCAGTAAAAAATATTTTCTTAACCGTACCAAAAAAAAAACAACTAAAATTTAGTTTTATGTTAAATGAACTCTCTAAACAACAGTTAAGCCGCCAAGTTTTTGTAATCCTGCACAAATGTTAGCATTAGAAAAATTGATCATTTCTCTGATTAACTGAAGTGATTGATAGGGCCGCTGTAAGGACAATTTGACCATTGCATTTCGATTTGCTATGATATGGGATTGCACGAAAGATTCTCATTATATCCAGAAAAAGCAGAATACATGAGCAAATATGATTCTAATTTATTTGAAAAGAACCTCTCTAAATAAGACTGTGTATGGCATGTATTCTAACGGAAAAATTATTACACCTTGGGCCTTCTCATGCACAATGGATTGTCAATAGGTAGAGCGAAGATCCCACCACTCTAAGCTATGCTTAACATATACACCGGATTTGTTGCGTTTCATAGTACAACACTCATTTTTTTGCTCTAAAAAACTGAGATGAATACGAAAACCCGAGGAACACCGGATACGTTAGTCTCTGTGTGTATACATAAAAATGAAACCAGGTGAAATATTTCTTCTCCGATTACACGGGAGATTAGCCCCTACTATTTAATTTGCCTGGATAAAATGAACTCCTAGTCGAAATGCAATGCGCCACATTTATTGAGGATAAAAGCTCATCTGCACAGTGCAATAGCTCTGTAGAATACTCCAAAAATATTCCACCTTGTAGTCAATGTTGGCCCCACAGCGAACGTATCACGGGATTTTGTTCCTATGAGACTAAATGTGGATCAACTTCTTTTGGGAGGCAAGAGTGAATCTTGATCATTTAAGCTATCTCAAAACTCCTGCAGGCAGAAATTTAGTCATTTCAGAAGCAATATCATTTTAATAAGACATCTAAAAATGTGGCCATTGCACTGAAAATTAGCATTTATTTCCAGAGTTACTGTTCTGAGATGGGTAAAAAGAATTTAAGTCGGAGAATACTCCTTTATCTGACCCCTTGATCTTCATTTATTTTATGGCTGGGAAATTAGGTATTAAAAATCAGAAGAGTAAAAAGGAGAATTTTAAATAACTATTTTAGGGGTAATAATTTTGATATATATATAAAAGCATAAAAATAAAGCATAAGTGGTAACATTATCACGCTTGAAGTTACATCCAATATTTTTTAGTAGCCAGAGCTGGCTTAGGAAACGTAACTTTATTATAGTCATCATGTGGAAGGTGATTCACTGGATCAGGCAGACACTTGACAAAAATCTTTTCTATTCGAAAAACTGATGGATACGTCGAACGCAGGCAACAGACGACAGTGCTTATGATTTTTGAGAATGCTGTACTGAATCATGTACATACCTTCTCACGAGAGACACTTAAGTCAGTGGCTTGTTACAATATTCGGGGTGGGGGTACAACTACATACAATCTGCAAGGACCAATTCCTTGATTTTGAGTGGTTGGGAAAGTTAAGATTAGAAAAATAGAACATGAAGTGGGTGAATTTTGAAGAACTTTAGGGGCAGTAATTTTTGATATGTTACACACACACATGCACGCACGTATGCACACTCTCTGTTACCCCCCTCTCTCTCTCGCTCACACACACACATATATATCCCCAATTTTTGACAGATTAGGACGAAATTTTGTATATGGAGGTTTTGCAACATAGGTCAGTGTTGGTTGGTTTATTATCAAAAACTTCCCTTTATCCCCTTTTCAGGGGGTCATTTCTTTCGTTCTGGAAGCCCTCTTTTACTTGCAAATATTCAAACAAATTCCAGATATAACAAAACTTTTTTTATTCTTTTATTTGAAACATAATGAATAGAAGACGATAAGTTTGTACTAATTTTGCTGAAAGTAAAATAGCAAATGCGTTCTGGAAACTGCAAATGACGTACAGGATGCTCTTTCACATTAATTTAATTTTTTTTACCACATTCTGGGAAATGTCTTATTCATTACTTTTAGATTCAAACAGAAATTCATTGATTAATTATTTATTGCATGTTGCTTGAATCATTTAAACATTTCATATTCTCCAATTATTTAACTACTTAATTATTATTAAACGCAAAGTAAATAACAAAATTAGAAATTATTTAGCTATTAAACTTTTCCCCACTGTAAATTAAGATTTAAAAATGTTAGATGTTTTTTCAAATGGCTAAAAAAATAAATATGTTTCTCAAGTCAATTTTTTGGTATAGCTTTAGTGTAAGACTCTGTTGGCTACTTTTTACATTTGGCACATTTTTGCATTGTTTCTGTAGACTATAAGGAATACAAATTGTTTCGAATTCGACACTTCAGCGTAAATTTATCGACAAAGTTAATGTTATTTTCGTTATTGTATTATTATAATTATTTTTTGCAAAATTAAATATCTATGTAATTTGTAGGACATTAACGATACGATGCTAGATTGCAAAAATTTCGCCAATGTAAAATGTCTTGAGTGGCGTCCTACATCAAAGCTGATCCTAAAATATATTGTATTTGATGTTGAAAGAAGATTTCAAACGATTTAGATATCACAGTATTTTCAGTTAAGACGCCACTGAATAGAAATAATTAGTTTTGATTTATTAAACTATAAACAAAGGAGTTGATTAAAATATTGATGATAGATTTTACTGAATAATAAAAATTAATCAAAAAGTAAATTGAAAACTATTTAATAATTATTTATGTATAAAGGAACAGAAAATATATTTACGCAATTGGATAGATTTTTATATTGACAAATATAATTGTCCAATATTCCTCTGTTTAATAACACAACATTCTGAAGAGTTATGGGACATCTGTAGGTAAAACAGCCAATTTTGATCAATGTTAAATGTTGTATTATGCCTCTTATTTTCTCATTACATTGGGAGTCATTATTTGGAAAAAGTAGAATGGAGCCAACGTTATAGTAATGGATTTTAAAAGAACTGCATGTTCTTTGTAAATAAAAATACAAGTAAATTGTTTTCTAACTATAAAATTATTAAGTTTTTCAATATTTTTTTACTCTTTACGTTCTCTGATACTGACTAGATTTATTGTAGATAAGAGTTCTGAAGTAATTCCTTTCCATCTCGATTGCTAATGAGATTAATAAATAACACAGGCCTGCGAAATTAAAATTTTTGAAAAATACAAGAGAAGTTTTTTATTGTTTTTAAGTTATTTGGAATGCTGATTTCGAAAATAACCTCCATTTTTTTCCATAACATCAGGATTTTTTGTAAATGTCCTATATGGAAAAAAAGCTCTCGAACTGTTTGCTTGTACTGACCTGCAACAGTGGGATTTATCTATTCATGTGAGTTTATTTAATCTGTTTATGATGAGGCATATTAATTTTTAAACAACAATTAAAATTAAAAATGTATACATTTTGTATATAAAGAATGAAAAACATCGCAAACAGAACGAATGAGCCGCACCAGGGGGAGACAAAATGTTCCCTCTTTATTAAATTTTTTACATTAATTTTATAAGAAAAACAATCCTAGAAAAACCCCAACTACCTGTTTTTACGTTTTATTATGGTTTATAAATGTAAGTTTGAAATATACTTGAAATTCAATACGGAACAAAGACATTTAAATTTAGTTAAGTACATTTTTTTTTTCCTTTAAAACTTCTTTTTGACGTTCTTCTCTTATGTTCAATCTTATCTTCATCTCTTGCTAACATCCAACAATAGTCGGCAAGCATATTCTTATTCCAACTGCCTTCATATTTTCTCTCCATATCCTTCATGTCTTGGTGGAACCTTCTCCCTGTTCTTCGCTGACGGATTCCAAATTTTTTCGTTAAAAAAGTCCAAATGCGATTGGAGGAAATGTAATTTTACACACATGGAGCAGCCCAACACTTGAAATTTGTCTAGCATGTTGCCAACAATTCTTTTAAATTTAGGATCTTTGTGATTGCCCAGAAATTTTTCCACAATATCTTTGAAGGCAACCCAAGCTTCTCTTTCCTTTAATGTCATAGTTGTCTCAAATTTGTTATTCCTAATAAGTTTTCGGATGTCTGGTCCTACGAAGACTCCCTCTTTCAATTTGGCTTTAGAAAATCCAGGAAAATTTTTACACATATATTTTAAGCACTCACCATCATTTGGAAGACCCTTAACAAACTGCTTCGTAACACCTAATTTTATGTGCAGGGGGGTAGTAATTTTTTTTTTTTTTTTTTTTTTTTTAACTAAGCTTTCTCGAATTACATTTTTGGTGCCTGGCGCAAGATTTTGCCTTTTGAGCCAATCTTTTCTGACCCAATATTGTGTTTTGTCACAGCTGTCTCACTCACAAATAAAACACGGAAATTTTGTACACCCGTTTTGTTGATCGAGAAGCATGGTGATGATTTTTAAATCACTGCAAATGATCCAGCCGTAGTTTTCATATTTTATTTTGTTGAGAACGAGAGCTAGGTTTTCATACATTTCTTTTAAATGCACCGAGTATTCAACTGGCCCAGACGCCCATTGGTTTCCTTGATGAAGTACAACAGCTTTAAGGTTCCTTTTTCACGAATCTATAAAAAGCCTCCATTCATCTTTATTGTAGGGAATCTTAAATTTTCTCATCAATCCAGGACCACCTGAGCAATAAATGAGGTTCTCGTCTTCATCAAAATACTGAATAAATTCCTTTTCACGATTCCTGTACCAATAAAAAGTGGTTTCTTTGGCCAATATGATTTTTCTTTCAATCTGGAGCCTAATAAATGAGTTGCCTCTTTTACAGACTAAGTACTGGTGCTTACATGAGGTCACTGATAAGGATTCGAGCGTCGCTATAGGTTAACAGCGATTGCGACGGGAGGGAGGAATGATGAAGAGGTACATTGCGCGTTCCTACGCTCTTCCCAGTCTCGCGCGCTTCCAGGAATCTGTCTAATTGGTGATCTGGATCAATATTGAAGCTTTAAAAGCCCTAAAATACTAACTGCGCTGTTGTAGTTTACCACAGAAGGGTAATTTTGAGGGTTGCATCACAGTAAAATGTCAAAACACGAAGGAAAGTATGAAAGGAAAATACGTGAAAAATATTCATAAAAAACCACATAAAATTCAATTTTTCAAAAAAATGTGACGTGATAGACATTTTTAATGATTATTTTCAAAATCAGTACTAAAAAATACGTTAAGTTTAGATGTCACATCCCTTGTATTTTTTTCATCGCAGGCCTGTGTAATGTAAGATATTTAAAAACCCGGCCAACTTCGGTTATTTGCATAGCTAGTATAATATAATAATAAAAGTAATTATTGAAATTACTGTAAATTAATAATAAAAGTCCTTCATTTTACCACTGAAGTTTTCATCGTTAATATAAAGAAATGACAGATGGAGTATTAAGCAAGAATTATTCATAATTATTAAACAAACACTTTTAATGCCTCCATTACCCACAAAGCTAAATATATTCGTTGGCAAAGTCGCAAACAATTGTCTGTCTTCATACACAACGTGGCATTTTTTAAAATCTGCTTGACAGCATTCAACAATTCAGGTGGTTGAGAGATGTTTGAGGGAAACATAATCAGGAGAGATAGTTTTATGACAATAACGTAATTTAGACTTGGGAAAAAAACTTGTTAGGAGACGGAATTTCTCATTAACTGTGACTCTTAATTTTTTTAAAACTTTTTCTCTGAATTAAATTAACTGATATTTAATTTTTCAAATCTAAAAATAAGAAAATAATCACTTTTCGCATACTTAATTATGTGTTTGTACTTTCTGGAAATGTGTAATAACCAGTGCATCAATATATTCCTGTTGAAATGCAAACATTTTCTCAGAGTGTATAGTAAACATTTTTCTGACTTTAGGATGTATTTATGCGATGTAATATTTTTAAAGACAACGGCAAGGCATTCCCATACTACATATAAATATTTCCCACGAGGTGTTGAGAAATCTTATTTCCTATAGCTAGAAAAGTTCGTCCAGATTTTCTTGAATTATACTTTTATTTGAGACTGTTTTATACACATGATTAACGGTAAACAACTTAAACATCCTTTTAAAAGTGTTTTAATTGTCATTCTTAATATAAAATATCACTTTTAAAAATTAAAATTTTTAAAATTTGTTGTGATGCATAGTTTGTTTTAGAAAAGTATTTTTTAAATGTACACAACAGTAAAATAATAATAATAATAATAAAGCATGTAATAAAACGTTAGTATTTAAAGTTTTAGATATCACAAATTAAGTTTTTCTGGTTATTAAAAGTTTGAAAATATCAAAAGGTAATAACCTTTTCACAGTAGAAACAAGTTGACAAAGACAGCTAATGATTATTTTTTTGTATCAAAAATAATAAATAGAAATATTTAGGGATTTCATGTTATAATTTGGGAATATATCCCATTCTTACAGGGAATAAATATATCATTGGACTTTCAAGTGTCAAATAATATGAAACACACACACACACACACACACATATATATATATATATATATATATATATGTGTTTTTTTTTCATTTTTTTTAACAGATCCTTATATAAAACAGGAAATTTTGAAATTTCGAAAACATACATGCCGATATAAATTAAAAAAACTTACGAAAGAAAGGTAATTCTCATCAGTACTATCGTTTTATAATATTTTTCTCTCAGAAAGTGATAAATAATAAAAAAAAAACTTTAATTCAAACAAGTCTGCTGACAACAAAGGGAATGCATAGCATTTTATGGATGTATTTTCATGCATGACCATCTTGAAATGAGAAAGGATTAAGGGAGGTCGTTAGGGGCATATTTTTAGAAAGTTTCGTAGTTCTGTTTATTATGAAGTTAAATAAACATTTTGGCTTTCGAAAAACAAGCCAATAGGGACAAGTTGTGGAATTTCAAGCGCAAAAAGGAACGAGGTGAAGAGCCTCCTTGCGGGGGTGAGATTTCGAAAATAGAAAGCACATCTGCATCTTTTCGAGAAGGGACTCAGGGTGGGCAAACTGCCGAAAAAAACCATCTTGCGTTTGGGGGAGAAATTCAAGCTTCGTATGCTCAGGAATTATATATCATTTACTCTACTAACGTGCACGTGGTTTTTTAAAAAATATTTTCGTATAACTGAGTGATTCAGAGTGTTATATTTTTCGATCCCATTAAAACTTATGATCTTCTAAATGTCATGCATGCGTCAATCCTTCTCAGACATATGGAATAATTCAAATGCTTCTGCATAATAGGAAATAAAATAACTTTAGCAGAAAATTAAGAAACTTTGTATCGTTATTAAAACTTTTGTACAAAACCCCCTTACAGATCTGTAATAGAAATACTTGATTAACCCTCTGACTGCTCAATTTGTAAACCGAAATCTCTTCAAAAATTGCGCATTTTTTGTTGCATATTTTAAGTTTACGCATATATATTGAACTGAAATACGCATTTTTTTCCTATAAAAGATTTTTTTTATATTGATTTTAATCATGAGAAACCAAGCTAATTTCAGGTGTTATCACATACAAAATTTATTTTTTAATAAATTTCAATTGAATTACAGTTAAATTCTATTTATAACATAATATCTATAATTCTACTATTTAAGATAACTATAGTTCTCGTCATATAATTCTCTTTATTACATAATTAAACGACTAATACTGTATATAATGGTTTTCACAGTGAAAAGACGGGATGTGCTCCTTAATAAAAGAAGAAAAACACATACCCTCGAAAATCGCGGGATTTGCTACATTTGAATTGCCCGTGGATGAGCAGTCAGAGAGTTGATAAGAGAGATTATTCTACAACAAAGAAGTATCATCACTTACAATTCTACGAGCTCTGAAATATGATTTATGTACACAATTGTAATTCAAAATATCAGAATGACCAATAAAGCATTATATAGTCTTACAAAAGGAATGATATCCTTAAAAGTATACAATAGGAACAAACAAAAAATTTATAAATTTTTTTCAATATGCTGACATATATTTTCCCCACGTGTCTGAAGAATCAATAGTAGTTTTGTAGAAATATCAGTTATTCAAAACAATTTTATAAGTACAATAAAAAATGAATTTTTGTAAAATTGTGTAATTGGCCAGCGATGATAATAAAATTTGCATAAATGTTGCTTCTATAGATCTAACACAAATGTAGAAAAATTCTTGAATGTCAGCTTTAGTCAGTTGGGTGTTAAAAATATGCCAAATGAAATACATACCAAAATTTTCGTGACTTCTATTCTGAATCTACTAAATGTGGAATTAGCAAATTGGTTTATTTAAAATTTTTAACAACATAGTTTTAAAATTAATTGTGCAAATTATGGTGGTAAACGAAAACCACATTACGAAAATATAGAATCCTGAAGTGGAAAATCATGTTGCAGGAGTCTCATATTTCTAACTGGAAAGTAGAAAGTAAATTGAGAAAATGCCGTAATATAGACTCCATGAACTTGATTTATAACCACGTATATCCATAAACAAAGAGCTACTTGCGGTGAAGAGTCACAGCGTTGTGATGCAAAGACAGATTACAGTAAAATACTCGCAACAAAGTGGTTTTTATTTAGTTATTTATTTTCTTTTTTCCCTGCCGTTTTGGGTATCCTATGGCATTACTGTATCCGTGTTTGGCATTGACGCTTTTATTAAGAAGCTTGAAATGCTGATTGAAAATCGAGAAAAATATTTAATAAATGAATGTTTAAGATATTTAAGTTTGGTGGGAGCTGGAGTATTATCTTCTATAAGAGTATATAAAAAAAAACTTTCTAATGAAGTTTACACTTTTTCATTACGATAGTTGAGTGAGTAGGGTACCGGATTTGTGAATTGGAATCCGATTTCTGGTATGGATGTTAGTAGCGATTTGGAATCATTTAAGTCCTGGAGTCATTAGCCTTTGTGTAGCTAAAGTGCTCCAAACCAATCTTCATATTTATATTGGGTGTCATTCAATTGCCATAATGGGGCGATTTGTATAGTTTGAAACAAGTCAATTCATTTTGCTATCTTCATTGAAAGAAACATGGGCTTATGGAATGACATTATCAATTGATAAATAATTTATTTGAGGGGACATCATAAGAATAATTATTGTGATTTGGTTTGGTTAAGTTTTGAGTCTACTTTTTTATTACAGGTAGACTAAGGAGACCGAAGTCTGATTCATGTAGATACGAGCATATGCACTAGTCAAACCATTTTTCGTTGTATAGAGATTGTATTTAATGTCAAAAAATCAAAAGAGAAGGAACACAACCAGATGTTATAGTAGACTTAAATATAGTATTTCGA
>CM063502.1:4078809-4116309 GCA_032207245.1 Pardosa pseudoannulata | reverse complement strand
ACCACTACATTCTCTTGTTTCACCGAATCTTTTTTTCGGGGCCCTTTCTTTTTTTAAGAGCCTTGTTCTGTATCCAACATGAAAACTTGTATAGTCACTTCAGCACGGTACCTTATGCTTTTGAATAACTACGTTGTGCCAGAATTGTAGGATAAAGATGTGTTACATGTTTTTACCTTCATGCAAGATCGCACTTCGCACGTGATCTCAAGTCGTTCCTGTTGGAATCCTTCACTGTAGGCTGTGAGACGTCAGTGGCCCTGATGATCACCAGAACTTTTCCTGACAGATTTTTGGTTGAGGGAATATTTAAAGTTTCGTTCTACCCAACCACTTTGGTGGTCTGGCACACTCTGCTGTAAGGGGAGTAGTGATGCGCCTCACTTTAGTTGCATAAAAGGTTTCAGTATGACGTATAAGTGCCCTCTGTAGGATACTTTAGGAAACATTTTTTAATTTTTACATGGTAAGAAAGCCAATTTACCTCTGATCATATTGGTAGAAATATAAAAAAATCCGCGAATTATTTCTTTTAATACGATTTTATTCTTTATATATATACTGATTAAACCACAGTAATATTAGTTCTAATGTTTTTAAGGTGTTCTCATTTTGTGTTTCTCTATATAATTATATTATAGTAGTTGCATAATTCTCTATATATTCACCATTTACTTAATATTTTATTTCAGATGTAGACATGAATTGAAAAGAATGAGTGAAATAAAGTAAGTATTTAAAAAATTTTCAGTTAAACATTACTGAATTGTCAGATTTTTCATATTTTATGGCTTTTCTCCTTTAATGATAAATGAAATTAGAACTTTTTGAACCTGTCATCAAGCATATATTTAAATTGGTGTATAAACTTAATAAATTCAATATATATAAACTAATACTCGCTTTCAGTTCTTAGGTATCACATAAATAAGAATAATACGTTCTAAAATTGCAAGTGATGCTCTTATATCAATTTAATTATATCTATGAATTGTTATTCTTTTCAACGATGTTATTAATTGGGTAATTTTTAATTTTCATGTAGTAGGTATGCTGGAAATGATTCATAACAATAAATTTATTTAAATTTGTGGCCACTTTCATCTCTGGCTCCAGCGTAGTTTCTTCGATATTCTGGACGAATTCCTCAAGATACTTTTTGGAATTTCTGTTGTCTTTTCCTCCCATTTTCCAGTGAAGAATAAGTCATGAGGGTTTTTAGTAAACTATGCAATAATAAGAAAAATTCGGTTGATCTTTCCCTTAAAAGAATCTTTCACGAAATATTGACATTTGTATGTGCAGATATTGAGCGAATTTTAAGAGGAAATATTTAATAGTTTTTAAAATAGACACCTATTATATAAAATCTTTTATCAAAGTTTTTCACATTTTACGGAAAATGGCTGTCGGAGGGTTAAAATATACACAAGATCATTCTCCCTTTATAGAAACGATTTCAATATTTATGGCTCTTGTTAGTACTTTGAGATGAAATTTGGCACTTTCTATGAGAAAATATCTAGCTGTAAGTAAAAAAGACAAAATGATGCAAAACCACATTCTAATATTAATCGAACGAGGGTAAATATCAATGAAGTCAGTGGAGATCTATTACATCAAAATTGGGAAGGTTTCCTGGCACAATAAGTAAAACCAATCGTAAAAACTTTAGGATAAAATGATGTTTAACCTAAAATTCATGAGTTTCCATAAGCATAACTGAATAGGAAGTACAAAAATATTATGTAGAAAATTATGTAAATAGAGGCGTACAAATAGGAATTTGTTGGTAATTATGAAAAAGAGCAATTTTTCATTGTTTAAAAGACAAAAATGACTTAATAATAAAGAAAAAATCCCGAAGAAATACATGACAGTTGCAAGATTTTCTTACTATGGTAAATTAAAACTAAAAAAGTCTCATGTATAACTGAAATTAATTCACTCTACAACCAGTAAAACATTTTAGGATCAATTTTTGGAAAAGAATTTTGAACCTTACATAAAATAAAATAAGTCGAGTTTCATACGGATAAAGATCCTAGTCATGACTGCTACTTATTGAGAAAAGGAAACATATAAAAAGAAACAAAAGTAAAAAGTATCATATTAAATGGGATGCGTGTAAAATTCCCTTACTCTTATTCTTTGAAATACAACGTTTTTTATTTCTTAAAACATTCCTTAAGAAAAGGAAATTGGAGAAAATGAAATCACTTTGGAAGTTAACACAATAGGAGTGAGATAAAATGAGCATAACAGTGCTAAGGCAAAGTTTACTTTTATAGAAAATCTCAGTTAGATCTACAGTCAAGACATATTTAAGTAAATCTCCCTCAAATTAGTCCCTTATGAACAAAAACCGAATTATTAAAATCATTTTTGTAAAGTGCAAACAGCTACTTCAATTTTATATTAAAATTTGAAATAAATCCAATAAATAATCCATGAGCTATGAGATTATGTAATTAGTACCGCATACAACTGAAGAATAGAATTTTCATATTAGCGTAACCCATTAGCCTATTATATAGGAAAATTTATATGATAATTTGATTTAATTAACTTTAAAGATATCAAAGATATAGAAGATTCAGTAATAATTTTTTCGTAACTTCCTAAAAGTATCCAGCCATATAAGACTCCAACTGATAAGACACTTCTTATCGATACTGGAGGTTTTCAGTTTGAACCCTTTTACTGACCTAGCCACTAGGAAGTTTCAATCTCGTCTAACAAAAATTTGACTAGAACACTCAAAATCAGACAAAAAAATGTTTTCAAATTCGAAGGAAGTGCATTTCTGTTTAGCGGTCATATTTCCAATTAATGCATAAATTATTCTTTTTTTAACATTAATATACTTTTTTTACATATATCATTAATTTGGTGATGCTAATACTGAAATAGTTTCCTTGTACCAAAGGGTTATGATAGAAATAATTCAAATGGACTTTGGGAAAAGCTCCGTATCATTTGAAGACGTCATGAATATATTAAAAAAGTGCTAATAAATTCTTTATATTCTTGATATATTTAAAGTTAATGAACTGAAATTTAAGCCTAAGCTGCCCTATATATTACGTAATTATAAAGGAATGCAAAAGGTTATATGCTTTACCCATGTTCAGTTAAAAATTAATTAGTTTCATAATTCATATCTCCTCCAATATCTACTGGATTCATTTCAAATATTACTTTAATTTTTTTACGTCCTTCCACGCAATTTTTGAAATTGTAAATTTCATAACATTTTAATGAAAGATGTAATGTATTGAGCAGAAACAAAAAAAAGGGATTTATAAAATAAGCACCTCATAAAAAACGTAAAGTGATTGAAAATACAAATGTTAATATTTTATAAAAATTTCAGATCATTTCTAACTTTTTTTATTGGGGCAGAATGAGCTAAATAAAAAATGTTTAAAGTAAATATCTAAATTCCTCAATGATTCATTCTTTGGAAAAAAGTGTGAGGAATAGCATACTCTTCAAACGGTAGAAGTTTCTAAATTATCAGGTATTTTTCTAGAAAATCGAAAAATAAAATGTTCCCGACGATTAATAGAAAGGTAGTATGTAAAGAAAATTTTGCACCTAAGCAAATGAATTTTTTAAAAATACTTAGCTTTGTTAATTCTCTAGTTATTAGAAATTTTCAAGACCTTCACAAATAGTAAAATTCCGTTACATGTCAAATAAACTTGAAAAAAAAATCACATGTTGAAAGTTATGAGTTAAACTAAACTTTATACTACAGGAAAATCATAACGCAAGGAGTAAGTAAATCAAATTTAAAAGCTTATTTTGGGATATATTTAAGTAATTGGAATAAGAATTGGATAAGAAGCTAATGTCTGCGATTTGGTGAAGAAATGAATACAGAAACAAAAGTTGTGTTTGTATTTTATTTTTTTCTTTCTTTACTAACAATATTTTTAAATGCCATTTACACCGATGCATAATGTTAATGTTAATATGAATAACATTTACCATCTAAATACAATGTTTTGTTATATTTTTAAAATGTACATGGATTTACAGTCCCCCCCCCCATAGATCATCCAATCTTCTTATGAGACTTCTGAATTTTATTTAATATTACCATGATGAAAAATTATTTCTTAGATTCATTTTGAAGAATCAAAATACTACCTTAAACATAACAATTCCCAAAAGAATTTTTATCGTTGTTGTTTTATATAATCAGAGAGTAAGAAGTTAAATTAATATGCCTCTGAACACAGGCAAAACCTGGTTTTCATGGTATCAAGCATAATACACCTGATTTTGTAAAGTGTATTAAGTAGTTAAAAGGCTGCGGTACAATTTATTATAAAAAAATAAATTCTTTTATTTGGGAAAATAAAATCTTTGTCATTAAAATATTTTTGTCATATTATATATTAAATACTTAAGATCTCTCATGTATTAGCAAGGTTAACCATTCTTACTTAAACAATATATTTACCCAAGTATATATACGTATTAGACTGCTGCAAGACTTAGGACATTAGCGTCTGCATTTGCCACGAGGAAAATATTTGAGCCTATTATAATGCTTTTTTTTTAAAAGATCTTTGATTTTTAGAGCAGGTAGCATTCAACTGTAAACTTAAATTTACACAACCTATATGCTAAAACATGTTATTTTTGTATTTTCTTTACAGCGGCATTTTTTGCATTTTTCACTACGCTTGTAAATGCTTGTACTTAAAAGTTTTCGGTTGTTCTTTTGAGTTGGTGGTAACACTTTTTGTAGACCTCTGGTAGACCAAAAGCATTTTAAATAGATTAACAAATAACAACCTGTGAGATATATATTATTTATTTTAGAAAACACTGAAAAGAACCGAAAATCGAATTACCTGCTTTTAAAGTAATAGGGCATATTTTTCCTTTTGGAAATATTTATTTCGTATACTGTCATCAAGAGAAAAGTCCGTTATTATGTTTTGGTGAAAAGTAATAAGGTAAAACTGTTTATATATTTTCCCTACGAGAAGAAGGTATTGAACTCAGTAGGTATCAAGTACCCAGATACATGATAATGAAAATAAATTTTGTAACTTATCATACGCAATAAACCGATGTTTCTTATCCAATAATATATTAATTTTAGAAGTCAAACTTATGTAAATAACATTTTTGTTCTTAATAAATCTTGCATTTAAGCAGGAGTCAAAAATATTAGTTTTCAAAGTAGACTTTCATAATAGGGGAAACAAATATCATGGTTTAATATGCTTATTTTAACTAAAATGCTAAGCTTTTTTACTATACAAATATTTATTAGACCGACCTACTTTTTTTAAAAAGTCAAGTTCCAATAGCTACAAACATCCAAGACTTCACCGGGGGTTTTACCTGTGGACTTTCAAGCATTAATAATCCTATCTCTTTTATAGTCATTCGCATTTAAAATTCAAGCATTTGTAACAAGACACAAAAACTCGAGGCTTTTTATAATTCAATACAAATGTAAAAGACTGAAACGAGTATTGAAGAATTTAATAGCATTTCTTCAGTTACCTCAATGAATCGTTCATGTATTTTTTGATAAATTTCACATCCATAAACCCCTGTCTCTAAAAATTACAACATCATGAATGAATCCCCAGAATCAAATGAAATTTAATGCACAAATGACTTGTAATGTGCCAAATAAATTATTACATTTTCAGAGCAAAAAGACAATATTAAGTGTCCGCCATCAGTATTTGGTGTAGCCACCAAGCGTTGCAATAAATGCTGCTATACGACGCGACATAGAGTCAAATTTTGAATATCTTAAGGAAGAGCATTTCATACTGTTTGTATGCGTACCCAAAGTTCGTCTGTTCAAGCTGTAAGACTAGGATCACGAGTGAGACGCTGACCAACGAAATCCCACACATGTTCAATAGGCGAGATATACAGAGAATAAGCAAGACACGAAAGAGCCTGTACTTGTTCTATTGAAAAAATATTCTTCAACAATTTTTACATGTGGACATGCACTATCCTATTCCAGGTATACGTTGAAGGAAACGAACGACTTCGGGCTCCAGCACTTCACTGATGCACCTATTTGTGATAAGATTACCCACAATTCGTAGCAGCTGAGATTGTCCATGATATGCAGTCCTACTCAAGACCATAAATCTTTGTCCAGTATGACGTTCACTTCAATAATGCACACCAGAAAGTTTCATTTACCGGCATAACGTCTAACTTGAATGTGGCCATCATTGAGCCACAAATTAGAGAAGAGACGAACTCACCTGGTTCCAATCTGCCTTCCAGTTTCTATGTTCACGAAACCATTGCAGCCACAGGTATCTATGGTTGTGCATGAGATAATTTCTCTATAAAGGAGTTCTCACAGCCACGGTGAAGCAGATAGTGATATACTTGCAGCAGTAGCTTCTTACTTCCAACGATGAAGCTATACGGTCTATCAGTGTTATGCGGATTCGGTGTCTATCATTGGTTGTTGACGTCGCATTTCCAAGCCCACTCCCGAATTTTCGAGTGGTCCAGTTCTCTTCCTCCATTGCTTTTACATTCACATCACTGTCTTAAATTGTACAAGAGCTGCTATTGCAAGACAAGAAAATTCTGCTTCACGAAGACCAATGATTCCCCTCTATCTCTATACAAAATCCAAAAGTTGCTGAAATGTCACCTTCTTTCATCGACAAGGCATAGTTAAGCTTTATCTAACGTTTATGATTAGCAGATAACTGTAGACTATTTTCAATGTTCCGCTACAATCCTCTATTTATACAGTTTCAACATCATTAGAGAGGGTGTTGCTCAGTCCACGCATGCGTGGGGACTTTGAAATGTTAGTCATTTGCATAATACACTGTTTCTGAAACTTTCAGCAGAAACGCATCATTCCTTCTTAGAATTGCAATTTCTAACAACAGGAGTCTATTTGTTATTTCGAAACTAGTTATTATAGTCTTAATTTTTTTTATTGAGAATAGCAAGAAATTGTCTTTTCCAGTAATGCAGGGCTACAAATGGCGGCCCAAATACCACATTCAGTCTATCAATAAAATTTTTGTGGCTCTGAAAGGAAATAGTGAACTTTATATTCATAAACTATATCATAAACTTTAATAATTTATAGAATTTTTCAAAAAAAGGAAAATTTGTGCAGTAATCTAAGTGCAAGTCTTACAAAAGTAGAGATATTTCTCTAAATGCTTAAAAATTTATGTTTGATGTATTTCGTGTTCTCAACCATATTATTATTTTTTTATTTTTAGAATTTGTAAGATGAGATGGAGAACATCCGGAATAACATCATCGTTCCTTAGTTTGGGCGCAGAAGATCAAATTTCCATAAATTTCCGTCGGAGCCAGTTATTATGAAGCTTTGAAAACAGATGCAGATATATCACATATTCATATCTTCACTGTTTTAGTTCATTACTTTCCGGACAGCAAATCCAATTTTTATGTGTCATTGGGTATTATTATTCTTAATAATATTATATAAACATAGATAAAAGTAAAATATGAAATTTTCAATAAAAGCTCCATGAAAATTTTACACTGATGTTGTTGTTATAACTCTTTGATACATCAATTTTACATGCATATATGTGTGTGCGTGCGGGTGTATGTACGAACTATTCTTAAATATTAGATGACGAGACTTTGACTCCATATCAAGTTGCTGGATAATTATTATGGAGAGTTTCACTGTAAAAGTTTTTTTGTTACATTAGGCCAGAGACAGGAAACTAATGGCTTCTGCGTCTTTGCCTTCCCGGTATTAAAGAATCATTGGAATAGAAGGCAACAGAAGAAAGGACAGAAGTGTTATATATTCCAAGATCTCTTCTAACGCTTGTAACTTAGAGCAAAATTCCTGTGTTCGTTCAGAGAAACAAATAAATTAGCACAAAAAAGTTCAGAGAGAAATAATTTTGCAAATTCTATACTGTGGTATTTCATTTGCAAACTTCGTAGCAATTAAAACTTCCAATTAACGTTGCAAAGTTGGAATAAAATGGGTTTGATGTATTGTTTGCACTCATTATCCTCTTAGGAAAGAAATTTAAGTTAATGAATTGCATTCTTGATTGCATTCTTGAGTACAAGGTTATTTAGAATACGAGTAAGAGGCGTTTTTATTTCCTCCCTTTTTTCACAATACAAAAAGAGAAAGCAATAAATGAATGCTCAAAATCAAGAAAGGTCTTAACGGCCATTCTTAAAACTGGCTATTAACGAGTTAGTCTTCGGTTTGTTTACATGATCAACGAATGCGAATTTAATAAAATTAAAATTGAGTATATTAAATTCTGTTACAGATGTTAAGATATTTTATTTCATATGCTACGAGGCTAAATATGAAGTCACAGTTAAACGCGTAAAGTATGTTTTAACTAAAGGGTCTAAATTTTGTGTTAAGAAAATTGTGTTTTCTATCGTTGATACACTCATTCATCTCCTTTTAATATGTAAACAAAAGGATTATGTAACCTATGATTAAATTTATTTACTTTGATGATTTATTACTATGATTAAATTTTGAAAAAATGATTAAAAAGAACATGTATGATAAACCTTTACCCACTTATATTAATATACATTTTTATTAATTTTGATAAGAAAAAAATTATTTCCAGAGTCTACCATTTGTATTCCAATATGTAAGGCATGCATTGCAAGAGTTTTGATTGTATAGTTATAAATATTAGTAGGCTGTTTTCTTAAGACCTTCTTCGGATTTTTTTTTGTCAAGTTATATTCATGAATGGATTATTAAAATTAAGCCCATAAATTTTCTACCTAAATTCTTTTTCTGTTAAAGGAAGTTTCCTTTTTCCCCTTACACATCTAATGTGTGTTTGCATTGCTGTATGACCGTGAATACACATAAAAGTTTCATCTGAGATTTTTGTTATGACTATGATGCCAATTTCGGGGAACTTAACATGAGATTTTTTTTGTTTGCAGCAGAGTTAAAAAATTTGTACTCTATCTTCCCTGAATATTGGCCACAGATACTTATTTAGTATTTGCCAAGAGCAACCATGGATTTTCTCAATCAACAAAGAGAATTCCCGAATAGATTTTCTATTTTTCGAACATTTCATGACTGAAAAAGCATATGCTGTTAGATGGTTTTCTCCTACATCTCATAATAGTTTTAAGGTGAACAAAATTGTTTTATTAATAAATTATTATTACATTTAAGTTCTTCAACTATGAAAATAATTTTTTTAAATGTTGATGCAATGATATGTTTGCTAAGTGAGTTTTATATTATTTTTTTGGAAATTTCATATCTGTATATTTATTTTTTAAAACTAAAATATTCTATTAACTTTTATTCACATTGCTAGAGGGTATAGACAATAGTATCAATTTATTTCTAAGCAGAACTTAACAAGTTAGTCATACATTTTTAAATTTCAAAATGTGTAATAGATTTTGGGGCCCACTGTACAGGAAATAGAGAAATAATAAAACCATTGTATCATACAGTATAGCTTGGGCAGAAGTAATTTAGCTTATTGATGAGATATGTGGTCATAATTTATTGTTTTTTAGCCTTAACTTAGCTTATAATAGATCTTAAAAGCAATAGTCTGATGGATTTGGATATGAAATAAAGTGTTTGGATGGAGAAAACACATTTTCTAAACAGCATTGAGATTTTTCTCCAATATTGTATCCTCTTTTTCCACTTTAACATTATAGCAAAAATAATTATTAATACTTTGAAAATTAAAAGTTTAGTTCTTTGATGAAACTCTCTCACATTATTGTAGTATGATTTAAACGTGAACAGATACCAATTGTATTTAAGCTTTATTTCAAACGTGATCGTATCACTACATACACACACACAATATATATATATATATATATATATACACGCTGAAGAATCGTACGAATAAATTGGAGATTTTACATTAAAAAAATTCTTAAAAAAGAACTTGGTAATTTGTTTACTAAATTTCAACATGTAAAGAATATACTTGAACTCTCATTTTCCATGGAAGTTTAGGGAATTTGTGCAATGAAGAGACAATCCGCATGTCGAAAAAAATAAAAATATTTTTGATAATACGGTATTATGAAAACCTGGAAATGGTTTAACTTTTACATAAAATTATTGGTAATGCTTGAATGATTGTTTGGGAACACAGATCATATTTAAATAAATATATAAATGTTTCTTTAAAACATTTCAAATTTGAAGTTTTTCCCCATTCTTCCGAAAGATTATATTAACAGCTTACGACACTTATAGAAAAGATGTAGCTTTACAAGAGGAATAAGTATAATAGTTTTAAAAAATGAATTGACAGTGAGATATGAGTATGTAAAGGAAATAACTTTTCCTGCTCATGAGAAAAATATAAATAAATTTATATTCACAAACATTCTGATAAATCATCATTAATATGTCTAAAATTGGCATATAAACCAATTTTTTCTGATGGTATTTGTCTATTTATTCCATTTTAAGTTATGGTGTTTAAACTGTGTGAGAAAAATTTGGATCTGATTCTTGTGATTATGAAGCTTTGGATGTTTTCAGAAACTTAGTCTGAGTTTTGGTGTCATTAATTTTTTCTGAACTATAAAAAAATTGATTTTAATGAAGCAAAATGTTTATCTTTTTCTCTCTGTAGTGCAATAATGGATCCAGAAATATGAAACTTGGTATTTAGAGACAATGAATCATTCTCGAAGTGATTTTTCAAATTTAAATTTACTTTTATATTTAATGACTAAGAAATTTATTTCGTATTTTAACACCTTTGTCTTAGGCATTAATCATGTGATTCACGGAGCATAAGATCTAAACCCCGCGTCTTTTCAAAGATCCAATGATTTCCTTTCCAAACAAATTTTCACCTGAAATTTTAAAATATTTCCTCCTATTTTAAAAATCTAAATTGTAGTGGCATTTTAGGCAGAAAATTCAAACTCGCTTTTAAGGTTTCGAAATTTTTGGTTTTCGAGTTTTGAAACGAAAAGTTCTAGTACCGTTGAATAGGGCGTACGAACTGTCCCATGGTGTTAATATTTCATATACCTACACCACAAATACAATCTATATTTTAGATATTGAACTGAAATATGATTTCAGATCAAAACACGAAAATCTAAAACACGATTATACAGAATACTTATTTTGGAAATCTTTATTAGTTTATAACTCTATGATAGGCAAACATGCCAGCTAATTCTAATTTTGAAGTATTTAAATAAAAATTAATTGAAAATATAATGAAATGCACAAACGAATCTTAAATACTAAAGAGAGTATACGTCTAAGCACATACAAAATAAACTACATTTACATTAATGTACTACATTAGTAATATCACTTTTATTTATTTTCTCAGCAATTGTTTACTATACGGGAATTTATAAATAGTGGATAAATTCAAACTAGTAGTTGGTTTAATTAGTGGTCTTCATACTCACTTCCACGGAACCACAAAATGTCTTCTAGAGTTCAATAAAATATTCATCAAAATAGTAAATAAAAATACAGATATAAACGAAGAATAACAAATTACAGGAATAAATTCGATGTTGGACAATAGAACACAATTTAAAAGTTTTGTGCAAGCTCACCTAGTCTTTATTGAAAAGTTTTTTTTTGCCGCAGTTTATTTTTTAATACTTTTTTAAGTCACTTTATAGTCACTAAATATAAAGCAAGAGTAGATGATACATATAATACGATTTAATTCTAATAAAGTGATGTCATACTGCATACCTGGAAGGTGTTTTCCCTCCGGTTAAGAAATCACTCCCGGTAAAGATTACTTAGTGACGTCAAACCTCCACACCAGTTGAGATAATTCTTCTAATCCACTTCACCGGGCGGTATGTTAAACTGCCGATAGCAAGTGGCTGTTATGTAGATTAGCAAGTGAAGACTGTATTTAAGCCGCCGGCAAATGCAAGCCTGGATGCTCTTTCGTGGCCGCCCTGTAGGGGATGTCCGTTCTGTAAACCGGTTTATTTGTAGGTAGCAAGTTGCTACCAGGTAGTGTAAAGTTCTCAATGTTTCTTTTATAGAAATGTTATTTTTGATAAACGAGTCAGCCTCTGGCATTTCGAGTGTTTTTCTTCGAGAGAACTTCACATCTACTGCATACCTGCTATTGATATGGCGTAGTATTCTTACATTGGTTATGGGTATAGAGTTTGACGCCCAGTGAAGTTTGAAAAGACTGAGTTCTGGAAATTACGAATTAGACATTTTTCTGCAGTAGTGCGGTGACGGGGGCCGTGAGCAAAATGGAGTGTGCTCAAATCCCCATACTTACACCTACAAATTCGTCGGTGTGGAAAACTGACATGAAAGTTCTCCTGATGCATTGGGGATGTTGGAGATTCATCGAGGGGCACCGAGAGTCCAATAATTAAGAAAGGAGTCACAGATGGAAAAACAGCAGGAAAGTTCTCTACAAGCGAAGCCGGGCTAGCCACAGAAGGAGCAACATGGCGAGAGGTAAGCGACTGGCAGCTGAAGAAGGATAGGGCTTTCACCTTTATTTATCAAGGGCTTCGACCTGATTTAAGAAGTTTATTATCCGGTACAACTGATGGCAGAGAAGCATGGAAGATTTTGACAGATCATTTTGAGCCGAGAACCCGTGCCCAGGTAGTTCGCCTATTAGACGAATTTTTTATGATGAGATTCGAGCCGAATGAAGACGTTGGGCTTTTTATAAGTAGGGTGAAGGAAACTGCTGGTCGTCTTAAAGCAGCTGGACATGAGCTTCAACTACTCTATGTAGGTTTTCAGCTAATACGTTCTTTGCCACAGGAGTATCAACCAGCAGTGCAACAGATTTATCGTTGGAGTGACGAGGAATTTCATCCAGATAAAATTGAGGCTGAATTAATACTGGAGCAGAACAGACTGCAACTGATGGAACGGGATTTCCAAAAGGATCAAATAGCTTTCCTGAGCAGGACGACTGAATCAAACTAAGGTTACAGCAACAGTCCAGGTAAAAACTTTAAATCGCTTAAAGAGGAAGTTGTAGTAGACCGGTTTGATAAAATTTCTATTAAAGATAAGGTAGTTGGACCCTATTTTAAATGTAAACAATTTGGTCATCTTATAAAAAATTGTAAAGATGGGACTAAAGCTACTTCCCATAAGAGTCGGGGGAAACTTAAGAAAGGCTGGGGAAATTTAATGGAAATTGAGGCAAATTCAAGTAGTTCGGATACTTTTACCGATTGTAGTGTTTGGGTTGTAGATACTGCAGCGACATCACACTTTAGTAATAACAGAAATTTGTTTTGTACCTTTAGGCCAGTAAGTAACGTGCAAATGACATTAGCCGCGGGATCGGATAATAGCCCGATTGAAGGGATAGGTACAATTAAATTTATAGTTAAATCGGAAAAGTCTCAATCCATAGTTATACTAAAAGATGTAATATATAACCCTAAATTAAGAAGCAATTTGTTGTCTGGATCTAAACTTGAAAAGGAAGGTGCACATTTTGTAGGTTCGAAGGGAAAGATAAAAGTTTATAGATCAAGTTGGTCAGAGATGTTTACTGCTAACAGAAAACATAATTTATGTTTTTTAAAACCTACAAAATACTTAGTTAAAAATAACGAGATTAGTAGTATGTTGCAAGAAACTAGTAATATGTCGGAAATAAGCCATAAAACTAATGAAGTATTATGGCATAATAGATTCTTCCATATAAATCAGGATTATCTGTTAAATACTAGTAAAAATCAAAGCGTAAGGGGCTTACCGAGGTTAAAAAGGTTGGAAGAACATTGCAGAATATGTAAAATAGCTAAAGCAAAGCGGATATCTTTTAAACCATTAGGCCATGTTAGATCTAAAGAACCTTTAGAGCTAATACATATGGATATATGTGGACCTTTGCCGGTTGTTTCCCAGAGTGGTTGTAGATATTTTTTATCGGTTACCGATGATTATTCTGAGAGGGTTATGGTATTCCCCATTCGAAGTAAAACTGATGTGTTTAATTGTTTTAAGAGATACCAAGCTAGAGCGGAAAGATTTTTAAGAAAATACTATCTGTTCGAATCGATAACGGGCAAGAGTTCTGCAATGAAGATACGAGTAAATTTTTAGAAAACCAGGGGATCAGAAATGAACGAACTAATACGTTTACTCCTGAGCAGAACGGCACTAGTAAGCGTTATAAGTTAACAGCTTTAGATGGGGTTAGGTCCCTAATAAAATATAGTGGTATACCGAAAAGTTTTTGGGATGAAGCGTTACTTTGCTATACATATGTTTGGAATAGGGTGTGTCATAAAGGTTTTCAGAAAACCCCTTTTGAATTGTATTCGAAAAGGAAACCTTCAGTATCGCATCTTAAAATTTTTGGATGTTTAGCGTATGTGAATGTACCAAAACAGAAACGCAGGAAACTTGACATGAAAGCAACCCCAGGGATTATGTTAGGTTATGCATTAAAAACGAGAGGTTATCGTATCTGGCTAGAAAACGAACAAAAGGTTGTAGAAATAGCGAATGTTAGATTTGATGAAACTAAAAATGGGGTGGAAGCGGTACTGGGTCCCGAACGGAAATACACTAATTTTAATTTTTTTGAGCTTAATATATCGGATGACGACGACGATCGTTTACCAGCGTATATACACAACCGAAAGTTAAATCTTCATTATCCGAAAAACCCGAGGTAGAATCTGACGCTGAACTTTTAACACCGTGTAATCAAATTCCCTGGATTAGAGACGCTGTTCCACGTAAAGGTGGTTGGCGTACTGACATTTATTACAGAATTGAGGAAATCAATACAAGACTCGGTTCAATAAATGATGTTACAAAGTATTGCAGTCAAAACAAAATAACTTTAGATGAGACCATGTTCGATTTTAGAGGCAACAATTCCCAATCTGGAAAAGTATCAGAGTTGACTAGGACAAGTAATCCCGCAGCTCATTTAACGGGGAAAAAAATACCTAAAAGTTATAATGCAGCTTTAAAATCATCCGAAGTATCGCATTGGAAAACCGCGATGGATAACGAAATGAAAGATATGCGTGATCGCAAGGTCTGGGAATTAGTTAACCCGCCTCAGAATGCAAAAGTTATCTGATATAGATGGGTGTATAGTATTCGGTATAACGATAAAATGGAACCGGTGCGATATAAAGCAAGGTTGGTAGCCCAAGGTTTTTGCCAAGTTAAAGGCGATTCTTACGAGGAAGTGTTTAGTCCTGTCGTAAATTTTTCGTTTATAAGATTGTTCTTTACAATTTTTGTTTCTTTATTTAAATGGGGCCTTGTGCAATTAGACATAGTGCTTACTTGTATGCTGATATTGATAAAGTTGTATATATGAAACAGCCGAGGGGTTATGAAGTAAATGACAATCAAGTGTGTATGTTAACAAGGGTTACTTAACTTAACTGTTACTAAATTTAAAATTTGAAAGGTTGTCATGGTGTAATTGTGTTTATTCTTTGCGAGACAATATAATTTTACTTTTGTATGTTGACGACATTGTAATTTTTGGTAAAACTGAATCTGATATAGAAGAGATTATACTTTTGTTAAAGAATAAACTTGATTTAAAAGTTTTAGGTAGAACTCGTAGATTGTTAGGAATTGAGTTAGTCGAACAAGAAGGAAAATTGTTTTTGCATCAGCAAAGTTACTTTGAAAGGGTATGCCAGTTGTACGAGAAATACAGTTTTCCTATTAGTTCATTGCCAATGGCAAAGGGTAACGTGTTATCTAAACTTGATGAACCCAAAACGAGCCAGGTATTAAATGAAATGGCTAACATACCTTACCGAAATTTGTTAGGTTCTTTTGCATTTATTGCTCGCCGTACAAGGCCTGACATTATATACGCAATAAATATTTTAGCACAGTTCCAAGCTAATCCTGGACTTAGACACTGGTATTGTTTGTTGAAAGTGTTAGGCTATTTAAAAGGTACTAGTAATTTGAAATTAAGTTTATCAAGAGTCACATCCTCTATGCTAACATGCTTTGCAGATTCGGATTTCGCTGCAAACCGGGACGACCGCGTATCCATAGGTGGTTTTATAATTTATTTTGATCAGGTGCCTATATCATGGAGGACATTTAAACAAAAGTCCGTTAGCCTGCCAACTATGGAAGCAGAACACGTGTCGTTAGCTGAAGCAACAAAGGAATTAATATGGTTGAAAAATATTTTTGATAATAAAATACTAAAATTAAGTTTGAGACATTGTGTTATATTTTGTGATAATCAAGCCGCTATTGAGTTCTCAAAGTAACCTTTAGAAAACTACAGAACTAAACATATAAAGTACCACTTTTTAAGAAATTTATTTTATGCTAAAAGTTTTAAGTTAAAATTTGTTACAAGTAAATCTAATCCTGCCGATAACTTTACAAAGCCAGTGAATAAAGAGCAATTGAACAAGATTTGTTCGGAGATTTTTCAGACATAAAATTCTCGAACATTGGTAGGTTGATTTTTATTTAGGGTATAAGTGTTTAACATTGAATAAATTTTTTTTTGGTCAAACTCTTCAATGTGAACTTTTATATGTAATACGAAATGCTTTTGAGTATTGTATGTGTATGAATATATTTTATGTACTTTTTATAACAATTTCTTTATATAACTGTATTTATACAAAGCATGTATTTTTTATGCCTCGAGTTCAGTGTGAAATGAGGTAAGTTACCGGAAGAAAAAGGGGGCCGATTGATGTCATACTGCATACCTGGAAGGTGTTTTTCCTCTGGTTAAGAAATCGCTCCCGGTAAAGATTACTTAGTGACGTCAAACCTCCACACCAGTTGAGATAATTCTTCTAATCCACTTCACCGGGCGGTATGTTAAACTGCCGATAGCAAGTGGCTGTTATGTAGATTAGCAAGTGAAGACTGTATTTAAGCCGCCGGCAAATGCAAGCCATGATGCTCTTTCGTGGCCGCCCTGTAGGGGATGTCCGTTCTGTAAACCGGTTTATTTGTAGGTAGCAAGTTACTACCAGGTAGTGTACAGTTCTCAATGTTTCTTTTATAGTAATGTTGTTTTTAATAAACGAGTCAGCCTCTGGCATTTCGAGTGTTTTTCTTCGAGAACTTCACATCTACTGCATACCTGCTATTCATATGGCGTAGTATTCTTACAAAAAGATTAAATTACTTTATGCTAACATATTCTTAAAGTACACAACACTTTTTTAAATATAATTAAAGTAATATAATTTCATATAATTAAAGTATTAAATATATTTAAAGTACCTATAACATATTAGCTTACTTTAAATAGTATTTATTTATATAGTTTTCTAAAGGTGGGATGGAATTTCCTGAAAAAAGATGAATTCTCTGTGAATCTACAAAGTTTGAAGACAACTGGTCTACAAATATATGCTATGAAAGGTTTTACTCTAGAATGTTAAAGAACTTCGAATATTTAAAACTAACAATTTTTGAATGTAAATCAATGCAAAATATACTGAAAATCAGGTTCATTAAATTTTAAAAAGTTAGGGTTTCGAACAATTATTCTTGTATTTTCCTATGATTAAATTACCTAAGGTGGACTGTCGAACTTTAGTAATCACAAATAATACGAAATTTCAAATTTTTTATTAATCGCGGTCGCCGAGTGCGACGCACTCGAACACTACAACGAACAAGACTGAACTCGCCTGTCGCAGCAGGCGAACTTTTATGGTCGAAATTGATAGGTTGCCACATTTGGCTATAGCTTCTTCTTACGAGCGTAAACATACCGGCCGACTTTGCAATGTCGACAGGCATTCAAAATACAATTCAAACAAATACAACGCAAGGATAGTTTCTAAAATATAAACAATAAAGTTACAAACTTTAATAAAAATTATAAATACATAAGCATTAAAATTCCTCTTTTTACATACACAAGATATAAGAGAGTAAACTTTGTTAACATTAATAAGTCTTTATTGGCAAAATAGCTAGTTTTGTTATCGGGCGTCTTAAGATACCTGATTTAGTTTTAATAAGACAGACACGAGCTTTTTTATCATTTCCTAATATGATTTCAGTTATTCTGCCTAGAAGCCAAGTTGCGGTAGGCAAATTCTCTTCTTTAATGAGAACCATTGAACCCGCGGTTACATTTTCCTTCGAAAATTGCCATTTTGACCTTTGTTGACAGTGGTTAAGATAATCACGGTGCCAACGATTCCAAAAGTATTGGGTAATTTTTGTGGTACGCTGCCAACGTTTTAACACATTTTCATTACAATCTGTAAGGTCAGGTTCTACTATAGCCGTTATGGGTCTTCCAATTAGAAAATGACCCGGGGTAAGGGCTTCTAGGTCATTTGCATCATTCGATATGGGGGTTATAGGTCGAGAATTTAAAATTGCTTCAATTTGAGTTGTAACCGTGTGAAATTCTTCATATGTAAGTGTTAAACTTCCAACTGCTCTTTTTAGGTGAAATTTATAAGATTTAACTCCGGCCTCCCAGAGGCCTCCAAAATGAGGGGATCTAGGAGGTATAAACCTCCAATTAATGAGTTCTGAAGTTAAATAGTTCGAGAGCCTTTCATCCGGTTGTCTGAGTAAGTTATGTAGTCGTTTTAATTCATTGTTAGCTCCTATAAAATTACCTCCATTATCAGAAAATAACGTAGTGCATTTTCCACGCCTAGAAATAAACCTTTTCAACGAAGCAATAAATGAATCACTTGTAAGGTCCGAAACAAGCTCTAGGTGCATAGCGCGAGTAGCCAAACAAACAAACACAGCTACGTAAACCTTGTGCCGTATGCCCTTTCTTTGATTTTTATACTTTATATAGAACGGACCACAATAATCAACTCCCGAGTTTGTAAATGGAGGATTAGCAGCTACCCGTTCACTGGGAAGGTTTCCCATTATTTGTTCCATCAATATAGGTCTATTTTTAAAGCAAACTATGCATTCGTGTACTAGTTTTCTGGCGATGTTTCGACCACCCAAAGGCCAATACCTTTGTCTTACCAAATTAAGCAAAGTTTGAGGACCAACATGCAAATTTTTAACATGATAGTATTTCATTATTATAGTGGTCATTTTATGGGTTTTAGGAAGCAAAATAGGAAATTTTTGGCTATATTCTAAATTAGAATTCTTTAAACGACCTCCAACTCTAATAATTCCTTGGTTATCTAAGAATGGATGCAAGGAACTTACCTGACTTGATTTAACCGATTCACCTTTTTTTAGGGATTTTATTACATTATTAAACACTTCTACCTGAGTGAACTTTATTAGTTGAATTCTCGACATCTCCAATTCTTCATTTGTAAGGGGGCCTAAATGGCGCTTGCCCTTGGTAATTCTAGAATTATTGATAAATCTGCAAATAAAACTAAAAATACGAATAAGTTTTAGATAACTATTACTAATATTAAGAAATTCATGCAAAAAGGAAGGGGTTGTCGAAATATAAGAATTAATTTGTGTTGGTGGCTTCAACTCTTTACAATAATTGTCATTGTAAATAATAGCTGGTTCAGGTTCATTACAAGGGTTCGATGAAAAGCTTTCCACTGTACAATCAGTAGCATTCCACCACAGATCCGAAGTTAAAATCTCTGTAGGACTTAATCCACGAGAAATAATGTCTGCCGGGTTCAGTTCAGAGCGGATATGTCTCCAATTACAGTTCTCGGTCAGCGTTTGTATCTTGGACACACGATTTCCAACAAAAGTTTTTAATTTATACGGTGGTGTTTTAATCCAAGCTAGTGCTATCGTTGAATCTGTGTGCAAAACAACATCACTTACGTTAACACAAAGAGAAATACGTACTCGTTCTATTAATTGTGACAATAATAAACAGGCTGACAGCTCAAGCCGCGGTATGGAGATTGTTTTTATGGGGGCAACTCGTGATTTGCTTGTAATAAGTTTGGTGTTGACTGTCCCCTTTTCTATAGTACACTGCATGTAAATTGCCGCACCATAAGCAAAATTTGAAGCATCTGCATATCCTAACAGGATCAATTTCTCAAAGGACGGTGCAATTATACATCTAGGAATTTTCAAGTTTTCAATGCATTTCAAGGAATTTACATAATTTGACCATTCTTGTGCTATTGACTCTGGTAAGGGATCGTCCCATTTTAATTTTAGCAGCCACAAATTTTGTAACAGAATTTTGGCTTTAACTATTATTGGTCCTAGAAGACCCAATGGATCATACAGTCTAGCAATTACTGATAAGACGTTTTTCTTCGTACAGATGGGTTCCAATTTTAAGTCTACCTTGAAAACAAAATAATCTCCCTGAGGTTGCCAATTCATACCTAATGTCTTTACTATACAATGTTTATCAACAAAAAAGGGTTTTTGAGCACTGGGATCTGAACAACTGTTCAAAAGACCGGGTGAATTCGAAGTCCACTTATGAAGCTGCATTCCCGCGCTTTTAAAAATAGACTCTAACTGCTGTTGAAGTTCACGAGTCAATTCCAAATTTTCTGCACCACTTAAGATATCATCCATATAGATGTCTTTAATCATTATTTCTGAAGCCAATGGAAATTTACTTGCTTCATCTTGGGCCAGCTGTTTTACAGTTCTAATTGCCAAAAATGGCGCACAGGCCGTACCATAAGTAACGGTTTTTAACCGAAACGTAGTGGGTTTTTCATTTGACTGGACTGACCACAAAATTCTAAGGAAATCTCTTTGAGAGGGCTCAATTAAGATTTGACGAAACATTTGCTTAAGGTCTGCTGTAAATGCATACTTATGTTTTCGAAATCTAGTCAATATATCGAAAATATCTTCGTTAATTTCTCCTTTAAGCAAAAAATCGTTAAGGGACTGTCCAGATGATGTTGGTGAAGAAGCATTAAATACTACTCGAAGCTTAGTGGTAGTTTTATCCGGACGGTATACCCCGTGGTGTGGAAGGTAATAATAATTTCTAGGAAGACAATTATCTTCCACCCTTTCCATATGATCTAAGTCCTCATACTCAGCCATAAAATTTTTATAAAGATCATGCATGTGTGGGTTTTTTTGTAATCTGTGGTTTAATTGGTTTAATCGCATTTCTGCTATACGTTTCGAATCTCCCAAGAAATCTATCTCCTTTATCATTGGCATTGTAACTATATACCGACCAGTTGCATCGCGTTTGTGCGTACGTTTAAAATGTTCTTCACAATACTTCGCTTCCTCACTTAATATCGGTCCACTCAAATTAACCTCTTCAATTTCCCAAAATTTTTTCAACGATTTTTCCAAATTCGAAATTTGAGAAAATCCACAATAACTAATTGTATTTTGTTGACCTGCTTCAAGGCAACCACTAGCAACGTATCCAAATACGGTTTGTTGAAAAATAAGAGAATTTAAGGGTGTACGAATTTGATTGCCCTTTACAATATCAAAGAATAACTCTGCTCCCAACAACATATCTATTCCTGAGGGTGTAGTAAAATCAGGATCTGCTAACATTGACTCATCAGGGATTTCTATATTATGTATCTCTAAGAATGTAGCTGGGACCAAATCAGTGATTTTTGACACCATCAAAAGTGTCAATGAGTTAGTATAAGAGTTATTACCATTTGTGATTTTAGTACAAACTTTATATTTAACTTTTGTCAAATTGTTACTTAAACCAGATATGGAAATATTTACTCTTTGTTTCGTTAAACCTAGCTTCGAAACAAATTCTGAAGTAATCAAATTACTTTGGCTTCCTGAATCCAACATTACTCTACCTTGTATATAACTATTTCTAGGAGGTGACCATACCCATACTCGAGCGGTAGATAACAAACCGGATTTACCTATTGAATTATATGACGAAAGGGATTGTACAACTTGTCCCCTTTCATTACAATTAATTACTTCATTGGATATTAAACAATTAGGATCCGAGTTTGTTGGAACCTGTAAGGGATTAACAATTTCTTTAACAGCTGTATCCATTTCAGTCGAAGAATGAGTTGTTTGATTTCTACACAAAAGATAATTGTGCTTAGACTGACACATTCGGCAATTATATTTTGAATTACAAGTAACTAATTTATGCGAAGCACTTAAACAGTTCAGACAAAGTTTGTGTTTTTTAGCAACATTAAATCTTTCAATAGGTGATAATTTCAAAAACAATGAACATCTGTAAATAACATGAGATTTTTTACACATTACACACAAATCACTTCCATTAGATTTAATCATAAAACTTCTAGTTTTGTTTTGACCAATTTTTGCTTTAACTAAAGGAATTTGGGTTCCCTTTAAATTTTCCAAGACTTGCGAGCGTTTTTCTAAAAAGTCGATAAATAATTCCCACTTGGGCAACTCAGTTGAAGTTAGACTCATTTCATATTGTTTCCGTGACTCCTTGTCTAACTTTTGAATAACAATATTTATTAAAATCTGATAGACTAGTTTATTAGCTTCTAATTTCATCAATTTTAAACCTCTAAGACTCTTGTTTAAAACGTCAATTAAATTTCTAATTCCATTCGATGATTCAACATTCAATTTTTCAAAATTTAAAATGTTAATTATGTGTGAATTGACAATTAAACGTTCATTTTCAAATCTATTAATTAAAACTTGCATTAATGATTGAAATGTATCCTCTGCTGTTTCAACATCCATTGCTTTGCCTTTTAAGGCAGAATGCAAATAAAACAATTTTTGAGTTTCATTTAATGAAGGGTTATTCGTAATTAAACTATCAAATTGGTTTCTAAAGTTACACCAATTTTCAATAGAACCATCAAATTCCGGTAAGCTTATATCAGGTAACTTTACCAAAGCAGAGTTCTGGTTTTCAGACAACTTAGAATCATTCTTTACATTTTTAAAGTCTAGTAAAAACTTTTGCAAGCTCACCTTTATATCTTCTAAATCGTCCTCCATCCGCTCAAATTGCGAATTCACTTCTTTTAAATCCTCATCCTCGAACAGCTCGTAATATTCTAGCTTCAAAGACACCATGCTTGATAATATTTCACCAATACATTCCAATTTACTTTGCAGGCGTAATTTGTCCGCAGTTGAAGCTTTGTCCTTTAGAAATGTTTTCAATTTCGTAATTCTTGCTTTTAAATCACCACGACGCCTGTTCACTATTTTAATTCTTTCCTTTTCAGCCATGTTTACAAAACGAAAAACGAAAGGAGCTATTTATATTATTTCGAATCAAATCAATTTTCAGCCTATTCGGCTCCGGCTCGAACGACCATGTATTTTCCTATGATTAAATTACCTAAGGTGGACTGTCGAACTTTAGTAATCACAAATAATACGAAATTTCAAATTTTTTATTAATCGCGGTCGCCGAGTGCGACGCACTCGAACACTACAACGAACAAGACTGAACTCGCCTGTCGCAGCAGGCGAACTTTTATGGTCGAAATTGATAGGTTGCCACATTTGGCTATAGCTTCTTCTTACGAGCGTAAACAATTCTCACCAATTTCATAAAACGAACGACTTTTGACTAAGTTTCATGCTTAAAATTCATTTAAGAACAGAAAACTTAAACAAATACGAATATTTAAAACTACCTATTTTTGTATGCAAATTGATGCGAAACACACTCAAAAATAAAGTTTATTAAATTTTAATAAGAACAGGTTTTTTGGATAGGTTTTCATCAACAATATCATAAAACGAACGCATTTTGTCCAAGAGGAAAACTGTCCAAAAAACCTACTTTTATTTAAATGCAAGAAACTTTTGAGCCTCCGGAGGGGTCAAAATAGGTGCAAAATGAACTTATTTAATTATGTTGCAAAATGGAAGTTTTCTGTTCGGAAATCAATTTTAATCTTAAAAATTTCACTAAAATGGTTTGTTTTTATCAAATTACGGAGGAAAAACTGTCCGAAAAACCTACATTTATTTACATGCTTGAAACTTCATTTTTGAGCCTCCGAATATGTCAAAATATGTGGAAAATGAACTTTTTTAATTATGTTGAGATATGAAACTTTTCGGTTCTAAAACCACTTTTAATCTTAAAAATTTCATTAAAATGGTTTGTTTTATAACATTACGGAGGAAAAATTGTCCGAAAAACCTACTTTTATTTAGATGCTTGAAACTTTATTTTTTAAGACTCCGGAGGAGTCAAAATAGGTGGAAAATGAACTCTTTTAATTATAATTCGAAATGGAAGTTTTCTGTTCTAAAAACACTTTTAATCTTAAAAATTTCATTAAATTGGTTTGTTTTATAAGATTACGGAGGGAAAACTGTCCGAAAAACCTACTTTTTTTTAGATGATTGAAACTTAATTTTTAAGTCTCTGGAGGGGTCAAAATAGGTAAAAAATGAACTTTTTTAATTATGTGTCGAAATGGAAGTTTTTTGTTCTAAAACCACTTTTAACCGTAAAAATTTCATTAAAATGGTTTGTTTTATAACATTACGGAGGAAAAACTGTCCGAAAAACCTTCCTTTATTTAGATGCTTGAAACTTTATTTTTAAGTCTCCGGAGGGGTCCAAATATGTGAAAAATGAAATTTTTTAATGAAGTTGCAAAATGGAAGTGTTCTGCTCTAAAATCCTTTTTAATCTTAAAAATTTCATTAAAATGGTTTGTTTTATCAAATCACACAGAAAAAACTGTCCGAAACACCTAATTTTTTTTAGATGCTTGAAAATTTATTTTTTAAACCCTACGGAGGGGTAAAAATAGGTGGAAAATGAACTTTTTAAATTATATTGCAAAATGAAATTTTACTGTTCGGAAATCACTTTTAATATTAAAATTTTCACTAAAATGGTTTGTTTTATCAAATTACGGAGGAAAAACTGTCCGAAAAACCTACTTTTATTTAGATGCTTGAAACTTGATTTTTAAGCCTCCGGAGGGGTAAAAATAGGTTTGAAATAAACTTTTTTAATGGTATTGCAAAATGGAATTTTATTGTTCGGAAATCACTTTTAATCTTAAAATTTTCACTAAAATAGTTTTTTTATCAAATTACGGAGGAAAAACTTTTCGAAAAACATAATTTTATTTAGATGTTTAAAATTTGATTTTTAAGCCTACGGAGGGGTCAAAATAAGTGGAAAATGAAATTTTTTAATTATGTTGTGAAATGGAAGTTTTATGTTCTAAAATCACTTTTAATCTCAAAAATTTCATTAAAATGGTTTGTTTTATCAAATCAAGGAGGAAAAACTGTCCGATAAACTTACTTTTATTAAGATGATTGAAACTTCATTTTTAAGCCTCCGGAGGGGTCAAAATAAGAGGAAAATGAAATTTTTTAGTGATGTTGCGAAATTTAAGTTTTCTGCTCTAAAATCACTTTTTATCTTAAAAATTTCATTCAAATGGTTTGTTTTATCAAATTTCGCATGAAAAACTGTCCGAAAAACCTACTTTTATTTAGATGTTTGAAACTTCATTTTTAAGTCTCCGGATGGGTCAAAATAGGTAGAAAATTAACTTTTTTAATTATGTGTCTAAATGGAAGTTTTCTGTTCTAAAACCACTTTTAATCTTAAAAATTTCATTAAAATTTTTTGTTTTATCAAATTACGGAGGAAAAACTGTCCGAAAAACCTACTTTTATTTCGATGCTTGAAACTTAATGTTTAAGCCTTCGGAGGGGTAAAAATAGGTTTAAAATAAACTTTTTAAATGATATTGCGAAATGGAATTTTATTGTTCGGAAATCACTTTTAATATTAAAATTTTCACTAAAATAGTTTTTTTATCAAATTACGGAGGAAAAACTTTTCGAAAAACATACTTTTATTTAGATGTTTAAAATTTGATTTTTAAGCCTCCGGAGGGGTCAAAATAAGTGGAAAATGAAATTTTTTTGTGATGTTGCGAAGTTTAAGTTTTCTGCTCTAAAACCCCTTTTAATCTTAAAAATTTCATTCAAATGGTTTGTTTTATCAAATTACGCAGGAAAAACTCTTCGAAAAACCTAATTTTATTTAGATGCTTTAAACTTAATTTTTAAGTCTCCGGAGGGGTCAAAATAGATAGAAAATGAACTTTTTAAATTATGTATCGAAATGGAAGTTTTCTGTTCTAAAACCACTTTTAATCTTAAAAATTTCATTAAAATGGTTTGTTTTATCAAATTACGCAGGAAAAAGTGTCCGAAATACCTTCTTTTATTTAGATGCTTGAAACTTCATTCTTAAGAATACAGAGGGGTCAAAATAGGTTTAAAGTTAACTTTTATAATTATATTGCGAAATGGAAGTTTTCTGTTCAGAAATGACTTTTAATCTTAAAAATTTTACTAAAATGGTTTGTTTTATCAAATTACGGATAAAAAACTGTCCGAAAAAATACTTTTATTTAGATGCTTGAAATTTGATTTTTAAGCCTCCGGATGGGTCAAAATAGGTTTAAAATGAACTTTTTTAATGATATTGCGAAATGGAATTTTATTGTTCGGAAATCACTTTTAATCTTAAAATTTTCATTAAAATAGTTTTTTTTTTCTCAAATTACGAAGGAAAAACTTTTCGAGAAACATACTTTTATTTAGATGTTTAAAACTTGATTTTTAAGCCTCCGGAGGGGTCAAAAGAAGTGGAAAATGAAATTTTTTAATTATGTTGTAAAATGGAAGTTTTATGTTCTAAAATAACTTTTAATTTTAAAAAATTCATTAAAATGATTTGGTTATCAAATCAAGGAGGAAAAACTGTCCTATAAACTTACTTTTATTTAGATGATTGAAACTTCATTTTTAAGACTCCGGAGGTGTCAAAATAAGTGGAAAATGAAATTTTTTAGTGATGTTGCGAAATTTAAGTTTTCTGCTCTAAAATCACTTTTAATCTTAAAAATTTCATTAAAATGGTTTGTTTTATAACATTACGGGAGAAAAACTGTCCGAAAAACCTACTTTTATTAAGATGCTTGAAACTTCATTTTTAAGCCTCCGGAGGGGTCAAAATATGTGTAAAAGGATTTTTTTGAATTATTTTGCGAAATGGAATTTTACTGTTCGGAAATTACTTTTAATTTTAAAAATTTCATTAAAATGGTTTGTTTTTTCAAATTACGGAGGAAAAACTGTCCGAAAAACCTACTTTTATTTAGATGCTTGAAACTTGATTTTTAAGCCACCGGAGGGGTCAAATTGTTTTAAAATGAACTTTTTTAATGATATTACGAAATGGAATTTTATTGATCAGAAATCACTTTTAATCTTAAAATTTTCATTAAAATAGTTTGTTTTATCAAATTACGGAGAAAAACTGTCCGAAAAACCTACTTTTATTTAGATGCTTGAAACTTCATTTTTTTAACACTCCGGAGGGGTCAAAATATGTGAAAAATGAAATTTTTTAATGAAGTTGCAAAATGGAAGTGTTCTGCTCTAAAATCATTTTTAATCTTAAAAATTTCATTAAAATGGTTTGTTTACCAAATAACGCAGAAAAAACTGTCCGAAAAACCTAATTTTATTTAGATGCTTGAAAATTTATTTTTTAAGCCCTACGGAGAGGTAAAAGTAGGTGGAAAATGAACTTTTTAAATTATATTGCGAATTGGAATTTTACTGTTCGGAAATAACTTTTAATCTTAAAAATTTCACTAAAATGGTTTGTTTTATCAGATAACGGAGGAAAAACTGTCCGAAAAAAATACTTTTATTAAGATGCTTGAAACTTCATTTTTAAGCCTCCGGAGGGGTCAAAATAGGTGGAAAATTGACTTTTTAAATTATATTGCGAAATGGAAGTTTTCTGTTCTAAAATCACTTTTAATTTTAAAAATTTCATTAAAATGGTTTGTTTTTTCAAATTACGGAGGAAAAACTGTCCGAAAAACCTACTTTTATTTAGATGCTTGAAACTTGATTTTTAAGCCTCCGTAGGGGTCAAAAGAGGTTTAAAATGAACTTTTTTAATGATATTACGAAATGGAATTTTAATGTTCAGAAATCACTTTTAATATTAAAATTTTCATTAAAATAGTTTGTTTTATCAAATTACGGAGAAAAACTGTCCGAAAAACATACTTTTATTTAGATGTTTAAAACTTGATTTTTAATCCTGCGGAGTGGTCAAAAAATGTTTAAAATGAACTTTTTTAATTATATTGCGAAATTAAATGTTACTGTTTGGAAAACACTGTTAAACTTAAAAATTTCATAGAATGGTTTGTTTTATCAAATTACGGAGATAAAACTGTCCGAAAAACCTACATTTCTTTAGATGCTTGAAACTTCATTTTTTAGCCTCCGGAGGGGTCAAAATAGGTAAAAAATGAACTTTTTTAATTATGTGTCGAAATGGAAGATTTCTTTTCTAAAACCACTTTTAATCTTAAAAATTTCATTAAAATGGTTTGTTTTATAACATTACGGAGGAAAAACTGTCCGAATAACCTTTTTTTTAGATGCTTGAAACATCATTTTTAAGTCTCCGGAGGTGTCCAAATATGTGAAAAATGAAATTTTTTAATGAAGTTGCGAAATGGAATTTTTCTGCTCTAAAATCATTTTTAATCTTAAGAATTTCATTAAAATGGCTTGTTTTATCAAATTACGGTGGAAAAACTGTCCGAAAAAAATACTTGTATTTAGATGCTTAAAACTTCATTTTTAAGGCTCCAGAGGGGTCAAAATATGTAGAAAATGAACTTTTTTAATTATGTGTCGAAATTAAATTTTACTGTTTGGAAATCACTTTTAAACTTAAAAATTTCATAGAATGGTTTGTTTTATCAAATTACGCATGAAAAACTGTCCGAAAAACCTAATTTTGTTTTGATGCTTGAAACTTTACTTTTTAAGCCTCCGAGGGGTCAAAATAGGTGAAAAATGAACTCTTTTAATTATAAGTCGAAATGGAAGTTTTCTGTTCTAAAATCACTTTTAATCTTAAAAATTTCATTAAAATGGTTTGTTTTATCAAATTACGGAGGAAAAACTGTAAGAAAAACCTACTTTTATTTAGATGCTTGACACTTGATTTTTTAAGCCTCCGGAGGGGTCAAAATATGTGTAAAAGGATTTTTTTGAATTATTTTGCGAAATGGAATTTTACTGTTCGGAAATTACTTTTAATCTTAAAATTTCAATAGAATGGTTTGTTTCATCAAATTACGGAGGAAAATCTGTCCGAAAAACCTACTTTTATTTAGATGCTTGAAACTTGATTTTTAAGCCACCGGAGGGGTCAAATTGTTTTAAAATGAACTTTTTTAATGATATTACGAAATGGAATTTTATTGATCAGAAATCACTTTTAATCTTAAAAATTTCACTAAAATGGTTTGTTTTATCAAATTACGGAGAAAAAACTGTCCGAAAACCCTACTTTTATTTAAATGCTTGAAACTTCATTTTTTTAACACTCCGGAGGGGTCAAAATATGTGAAAAATGAAATTTTTTAATGAAGTTGCAAAATGGAAGTGTTCTGCTCTAAAATCATTTTTAATCTTAAAAATTTCATTAAAATGGTTTGTTTACCAAATAACGCAGAAAAAACTGTCCGAAAAACCTAATTTTATTTAGATGCTTGAAAATTTATTTTTTAAGCCCTACGGAGAGGTAAAAGTAGGTGGAAAATGAACTTTTTAAATTATATTGCGAATTGGAATTTTACTGTTCGGAAATAACTTTTAATCTTAAAAATTTCACTAAAATGGTTTGTTTTATCAGATAACGGAGGAAAAACTGTCCGAAAAAAATACTTTGATTTAGATGCTTGAAACTTGATTTTTAAGCCTCCGTAGGGGTCAAAATAGGTGGAAAATTGACTTTTTAAATTATATTGCGAAATGGAAGTTTTCTGTTCGGAAATCACTTTTAATCTTAAAAATTTCACTAAAATGGTTTGTTTTATCAAATTACGGAGGAAAAACTGTCCGAAAAAAATACTTTGATTTAGATGCTTGAAACTTGATTTTTAAGCCTCCGTAGGGGTCAAAAGAGGTTTAAAATGAACTTTTTTAATGATATTACGAAATGGAATTTTAATGTTCAGAAATCACTTTTAATATTAAAATTTTCATTAAAATAGTTTGTTTTATCAAATTACGGAGAAAAACTGTCCGAAAAACATACTTTTATTTAGATGTTTAAAACTTGATTTTTAATCCTGCGGAGTGGTCAAAAAATGTTTAAAATGAACTTTTTTAATTATATTGCGAAATTAAATGTTACTGTTTGGAAAACACTGTTAAACTTAAAAATTTCATAGAATGGTTTGTTTTATCAAATTACGGAGATAAAACTGTCCGAAAAACCTACATTTCTTTAGATGCTTGAAACTTCATTTTTTTAGCCTCCGGAGGGGTCAAAATAGGTAAAAAATGAACTTTTTTAATTATGTGTCGAAATGGAAGATTTCTTTTCTAAAACCACTTTTAATCTTAAAAATTTCATTAAAATGGTTTGTTTTATAACATTACGGAGGAAAAACTGTCCGAATAACCTTTTTTTTAGATGCTTGAAACATCATTTTTAAGTCTCCGGAGGTGTCCAAATATGTGAAAAATGAAATTTTTTAATGAAGTTGCGAAATGGAATTTTTCTGCTCTAAAATCATTTTTAATCTTAAGAATTTCATTAAAATGGCTTGTTTTATCAAATTACGGTGGAAAAACTGTCCGAAAAAAATACTTGTATTTAGATGCTTAAAACTTCATTTTTAAGGCTCCAGAGGGGTCAAAATATGTAGAAAATGAACTTTTTTAATTATGTGTCGAAATTAAATTTTACTGTTTGGAAATCACTTTTAAACTTAAAAATTTCATAGAATGGTTTGTTTTATCAAATTACGCATGAAAAACTGTCCGAAAAACCTAATTTTGTTTTGATGCTTGAAACTTTACTTTTTAAGCCTCCGAGGGGTCAAAATAGGTGAAAAATGAACTCTTTTAATTATAAGTCGAAATGGAAGTTTTCTGTTCTAAAATCACTTTTAATCTTAAAAATTTCACTAAAATGGTTTGTTTTATCAAATTACGGAGAAAAAACTGTCGGAAAAAAATGCTTTTCTTTAGATGCTTGAAACTTCATTTTTAAGCCTCCGTAGGGGTCAAAATATGTGTAAAAGGATTTTTTTGAATTATTTTGCGAAATGGAATTTTACTGTTCGGAAATTACTTTTAATCTTAAAATTTCAATAGAATGGTTCGTTTTATCAAATTACGGAGGAAAATCTGTCCGAAAAACCTACTTTTATTTAGATTTTTGAAACTTCATTTTTAAGAATACGGAAGTTTCAAAATAGGTTTAAAGTTAACTTTTTAAATTATATTTCGAAATGGAAGTTTTCTGTTCATAAAACACTTTAAGTCTTAAAAATTTCATTAAAATTGTTTGTTTTAATAAATTACGGAGGAAAACTGTCCGAAAAACATACTTTTATTTAGATGCTTGAAACATGATTTTTAGGCCTCCGGAGGGGTCAAAATAGGTTTAAAATGAACTTTTTTAATTATGTGTCGAAATGAAAATTTTTTGTTCTGAAATCACTTTTAATCTTAAAAATTTCATTAAAATGGTATGTTTTATCAAATAACGGAGTAAAAACTGTCCAAAAAACACACTTTTATTTAGATGCTTGAAACTTCATTTTTAAGAATACGGAGGGGTCAAAAAAGGTTTAAACATAAACTTTTTTAATTATATTGCGAATTGTAAGTTTTCTGTTCGGAAATCACTTTTAATCTTAGAAATTTCACTAAAATGGTTTGTTTTATCAAATTACTTAGAAAAATCTGTCGGAAAAAAATACTTTTATTTAGATGCTTGAAACTTCATTTTTAAGCCTCTATATCGGTCAAAATATGTGCAAAAGGATTTTTTTTAAATTATATTGCGGAATGAAAATTATCTGTTCATAAATCACTTTTAAATTTAAAAATTTCATTAAAATGGTCTGTTTTATCAAATTACGAAGGAAAAACTGTCTGAAAAACCTACTTTTATTTAGTTGTTTGAAATTTGATTTTTAAGCCTCCGGAGGTGTCGAAAAATGTGGAAAATGAACTTTTAAAATTATATATCGAAATGGAATTTTACTGTTCGGAAATCACTTTTAGTCCTAAAAATTTCACTAAAATGGTTTGTTTTATCAAATTACGGAGAAAAAAGTGTCTCAAAAAAATTCTTTTATTTAGATGCTTGAAACTTCATTTTTAAATCTCCGTAGGGTCAAAGTATGTGGAAAATGAACTTTTTTAATTATATTGAGAAATGGAATTTTACTTTTCAGAAATAATTTTTAATCTTAAAAATTTCATTAACATTTTTTGTTTTATCACATTACTTAGAAATAACTGTCCGAAAAACCCACATTTATTTAGATGCTTGAAACTTCATTATTAAGATTCCGGAGATGTCAAAATAAATGGAAAATGAACTTTTTTAATTATATTGTAAAATGGAATTTTACCGTTCGGAAATCACTTTTAATTTAAAAATTTCATTAAAATGGTTTTTTTTTTATCAAATTAAGCAGGAAAAACTGTCCAAAAAACTATTTTCAGTTAGATCCTTGAAACTTTATTTTTAAGCCTCCGGAGGGGTCAAAATAGGTGCAAAAGGATTTTTTTTTATTATATTGCAAAATGAAAATTTTGTGTTCATAAATTACTTTTAATCTTAAAAATTTCATTAAAATGGTTTGTTTTATCAAGCTACGGAGGAAAAACTGACCGAAAACTCTACTTTTATTTAGATGCTTGAAACTTGAATTTTAGGCCTCCGGACGGGTCAAAATAGGTTTAAAATGAACTTTTTTAATTATATTGCGAAATGGAATTTTACTGTTCGGAAATTACTTTTTATATTAAAATTTCATTAAAATGGTTTGTTTTATCAAATTACGGAGGAAAAACTGTCCGAAAAACCTATTTTTAATTAGATGCTTGAAACTTAATTTGTAAGCCTCCGGAGGGGTCAAAATAGATTTAAAATGAACTTTATTAACTATATTGCGAAATGGAATTTTACTGTTCGGAAATCACATTTAATTTTAAAAATTTCCTTAAAATGGTTTGTTTTATCAAATTACGGAGTAAAAACTGTCTGAAAAACGTACTTTTGTTTAGTTGCTTGAAACTTTATTTTTACGCCACCTGAGGGGTCAAAATAGGTGGAAAATGAACTTTATTAATTATGTTGCGAAATGGAAGTTTTATGTTCTAAAATCACTTTTAATTTTAAAAATTTCGTTAAAATGGTTTCTTTTAGCAAATCACGGAGGAAAAACTGTCCGAAAAACCTACTTTTATTTAGATCCTTGAAACTTCATATTTTAACACTCCGGAGGGGTGAAAATAGGTGTAAAATGAAATTTTTTATGATGCTGCGAAATAGAAGTTTTCTGCTATAAAATCACTTTTAATCTTTAAAAATTTCATTAAAATGGTTTGTTTTATAACATTACGGAGGAAAAACTATTCGAAAAACCTACTTTTATTTAGATGCTTGAAACATCATTTTCAAGAATACGGAGGGGTCAAAAAAGGTTTAAAGTAAACTTTTTTATTTATATTGCGAATTGTAAGTTTTCTGTTCGGAAATGACTTTTAATCTTAGAAATTATTATCATTTAAGAAAGTTGATTTTTCGATGCCCAGAATGGCTGCGAAATCCGTCAAATCCGTGTTTTTAACGTCATTTTGAAATTTTCAAGTTTTTTGTTCGGAAATGGATTTTAACCTTGCAAATTAGACTTAAATCGTTTATTTTATTAAATTGCCGAGGAAAAACTGTCCGAAAAACCTATTTTTATTATCATTTAAGAAAGTTGATTTTTCGATGCCCAGAATGGCTCCGAAATCCGTCAAATCCGTGTTTTTTACGTTTTTTGTAAATTTTCAAGTTTTTTGTTCGGAAATGGATTTTAACCTTGCAAATTAGACTTAAATCGTTTATTTTATTAAATTGCCGAGGAAAAACTGTCCGAAAAACCTATTTTTATTATCATTTAAGAAAATTGATTTTTTGATGCCCAGAATGGCTTCGAAATCCGTCAAATCCGTGTTTTTTAAGTTATCTTGAAATTTTCAAGTTTTTCGTACAGAAATGGATTTTAAATTTGCAAATTAGACTTAAATCGTTTGTTTTATAAACTTGCCGAGGAAAAACTGTCCGAAAAACCTATTTTTATTATCATTTAAGAAAGTTGATTTTTCGATGCCCAGAATGGCTCCGAAATCTGTCAAATCCGTGTTTTTTACGCATTTTGTAAATTTTCAAGTTTTTTGTTCGGAAATGGATTTTAACCTTGCAAATTAGACTTAAATCGTTTATTTTATTAAATTGCCGATTAAAAACTGTCCGAAAAACCTATTTTTATTATCATTTAAGAAAGTTGATTTTTCGATGCCCAGAATGGCTCCGAAATCCGTCAAATCCGTGTTTTTTACGTTATTTTGAAATTTTCATGTTTTCTGTTCGGAAATGGATTTTAACCTTGCAAATTAGACTTAAATCGTTTGTTTTATAAACTTGCCGATTAAAAACTAACCGAAAAACCTATTTTTATTATCATTTAAGAAAGTTGATTTTTCGATGCCCAGAATGGCTCTGAAATCCGTCAATTCCGTGGTTTTTTTGTTATTTTAAAATATTTTAAAGTTTTTTGTTCGGAAATGGATTTTAACCTTGCAAATTAGACTTAAATCGTTTATTTTATTAAATTGCCGAGGAAAAACTGTCCGAAAAACCTATTTTTATTATCATTTAAGAAAGTTGATTTTTCGATGCCCAGAATGGCTCCGAAATCCGTCAAATCCGTGTTTTTTACGTTTTTTTAAATTTTCAAGTTTTTTGTTCGGAAATGGATTTTAACCTTGCAAATTAGACTTAAATCGTTTATTTTATTAAATTGCCGATTAAAAACTGTCCGAAAAACCTATTTTTATTATCATTTAAGAAAGTTGATTTTTCGATGCCCAGAATGGCTCCGAAATCCGTCAAATCCGTGTTTTTTACGTTATTTTGAAATTTTCAAGTTTTTTGTTCGGAAATGGATTTTAACCTTGCAAATTAGACTTAAATCGTTTATTTTATTAAATTGCCGATTAAAAACTGTCCGAAAAACCTATTTTTATTATCATTTAAGAATGTTGATTTTTCGATGCCCAGAATGGCTCTGAAATCCGTCAAATCCGTGTTTTTTTGTTATTTTGAAATTTTCAAGTTTTTTGTTCGGAAATGGATTTTAATCTTGCAAATTAGACTTAAATCGTTTATTTTATTAAATTGCCGAGGAAAAACTGTCCGAAAAACCTATTTTTATTATCATTTAAGAAAGTTGAATTTTCAATGCCCAGAATGGCTCCGAAATCCGTCAAATCCGTGTTTTTTACGTTAATATGAAATTTTCAGGTTTTCTGTTCGGAAATGGATTTTAACCTTGAAAATTAGACTTAAATCGTTTTTTTTATTAAATTGCCGAGGAAAAACCGTCCAAAAAACCTATTTTTATTATCATTTAAGAAAGTTGATATATCGATGCCCAGAATGGCTCCGAAATCCGTCAAATCCGTGTTTTTTACGTTCTTTTGAAATTTTCAAGTTTTTTGTTCGGAAATGGATTTTAACCTTGCAAATTAGACTTAAATCGTTTATTTTATTAAATTGCCGAGGAAAAACTGTCCGAAAAACCTATTTATATTATCATTTAAGAAAGTTGATTTTTCGATGCCCAGAATGGCTCCGAAATCCGTCAAATCCGTGTTTTTTACGTTAATTTGAAATTTTCAAGTTTTTTGTTCGGAAATGGATTTTAACCTTGCAAATTAGACTTAAATCGTTTATTTTATTAAATTGCCGAGGAAAAACTGTCCGAAAAACCTATTTTTATTATCATTTAAGAAAGTTGATTTTTCGATTCCCAGAATGGCTCCGAAATCCGTCAAATCCGTGTTTTTAACCTTTTTGTAAATTTTCAAGTTTTTTGTTCGGAAATGGATTTTAACCTTGCAAATTAGACTTAAATCGTTTATTTTATTAAATTGCCGAGGAAAAACTGTCCGAAAAACCTATTTTTATTATCATTTAAGAAATTTGATTTTTCGATGCCCAGAATGGCTCCGAAATCCGTCAAATCCGTGTTTTTAACCTTTTTGTAAATTTTCAAGTTTTTTGTTCGGAAATGGATTTTAACCTTGCAAATTAGACTTAAATCGTTTATTTTATTAAATTGCCGAGGAAAAACTGTCCGAAAAACCTATTTTTATTATCATTTAAGAAAGTTGATTTTTCGATGCCCAGAATGGCTCCGAAATCCGTCAAATCCGTGTTTTTTACGTTATTTTGAAATTTTCAAGTTTTCTCTTCGGAAATGGATTTTAACCTTGTAAATTAGACTTAAATCGTTTATTTTATTAAATTGCCGAGGAAAAACTGTCCGAAAAACCTATTTTTATTATCATTTAAGAAAGTTGATTTTTCGATGCCCAGAATGGCTCTGAAATCCGTCAAATCCGTGTTTTTTACGGTTTTTGTAAATTTTCAAGTTTTTTGTTCGGAAATGGATTTTAACCTTGCAAATTAGACTTAAATCGTTTATTTTATTAAATTGCCGAGGAAAAACTGTCCGAAAAACCTATTTTTATTATCATTTAAGAAAGGTGATTTTTCGATGCCCAGAATGGCTCCGAAATGTGTCAAATTTGTGATTTTAACGTTATTTTGAAATTTTAAAGTTTTTTGTTCGGAAATGGATTTTAACCTTGCAAATTAGACTTAAATCGTTTATTTTATTAAATTGCCGAGGAAAAACTGTTCGAAAAACCTATTTTTATTATCATTTAAGAAAGTTGATTTTTCGATGCCCAGAATGGCTCCGAAATCCTTCAAATCCGTGTTTTTTACGCTTTTTATAAATTTTCAAGTTTTTTGTTCGGAAATGGATTTTAACCTTGGAAATTAGACTTAAATCGTTTATTTTATTAAATTGCCGAGGAAAAACTGTCCGAAAAACCTATTTTTATTATCATTTAAGAAAGTTGATTTTTCAATGCCCAGAATGGCTCCGAAATCCGTCAAATCCGTGTTTTTCACGTTATTTTGAAATTTTCAAGTTTTTTGTTCGGAAATGGATTTTAACCTTGCAAATTAGACTTAAATCGTTTATTTTATTAAATTGCCGAGGAAAAACTGTCCGAAAAACTTATTTTTATTATCATTTAAGAAAGTTGATTTTTCGATGCCCAGAATGGCTCCGAAATCCGTCAAATCCGTGTTTTTTACGTTATTTTGAAATTTTCAAGTTTTCTGTTCGGAAATGGATTTTAACCTTGCAAATTAGACTTAAATCGTTTGTTTTATTAAATTGCCGATTAAAAACTGTCCGAAAAACCTATTTTTATTATCATTTAAGAAAGTTGATTTTTCGTTGCATAGAATGGCTTCGAAATCCGTCAAATCCGTGTTTTTTACGTTATTTTGAAATTTTCAAGTTTTTTGTTCGGAAATGGATTTTAACCTTGCAAATTAGACTTAAATCATTTATTTTATTAAATTGCCGAGGAAAAACTGTCCGAAAAAC
>CM063502.1:4025602-4078709 GCA_032207245.1 Pardosa pseudoannulata | reverse complement strand
AGATCTTAACAAACCTGTAAATATTTTATATACATATAATTTTTAATATTGTTACATAATTATGATATTTGAATAATTATTTCCAAAACTATGCACCTTTAAATCTCCACTTCAGAACGATAACCGAATAGGTAGGGCACTGTTCTTATGTCCCGCAATTCGTAGGCTGGAATCCCACTTCAAGCATGGATGTACAAATCCGATTGGAAGGCAGTAGTACCTGTCCGACTAACCCTCGTGTAACGAAAAAGTATATAGTAGCCCTCCAAACAAAACAAAATCACCACGTAAAATAATGTAATAAATAAGTAAAAATATAAATAAAATACTTATATCTTAATTTTACTTTTAAAACTCTTGAGAGTAACTTTTTAGGGGAGTACTAATTCATTCATAAAAATAAAAATGTTCATCTTTGCTGTATTAGTTTTTCATCGGTAAGATGATTATTAATTTTCCAATCATAAGTACAGCGTTAATACTGAGTAACATATATTGTTTAAATTCATAAAGGTACTTTGATGAAGATGTTTGCATTCACTGTATTATGCATGCACCCCTTTTTTTACATTTAATTTATTGCAAATAAACTTTTTTCAGTTTTAACCCTTGTTTTTTAAATTTCTCTTGACCGAATGGGTAGGTTTCTGCTGTTTGTTACTTGAGTTCGCCGGTTCAAATGTCACTGCTGTAATGAATGTTCCATTCGACTGCGAATTTTTTGAAGAATTACAATATTTGTGTGCAGTACATTGCCTTGTAATTTGATTTCCTAATCTTGTTAACCAAGAGAAACCCCAGAAAAAGGAAAACCCCATCGAACGTTCATGAAAGTTGCTGAAAAATAGGCTGCATTAATTTTTTATTTAGTTCAAGAGTTTGAAAGTAAACTTCAAGATTTTCGAAAACATGATGACTATTTCAACATATTTTCTACCCCATTTTCTCTAGAAATAAATAGCCTTCATATCTTCAAATGGAATGAATTGAACTGCAAAGTGACATTCAACTGAAAGAAAAATATGGGAATGTTTCTTTAGTGAACTTTTATTACTGCCCCGCGATAAATATCCTAATTTTCACAATTATGCTTTTAATGTCTTCAGGGTTTGGCAGTACCTATATTTGTGAACGATTAATTTCATGAATGAAGCACACGTACATAAAAAAAAAGTAGGACAAAGATCACTTACAAACAGCTTGAAAATTCAACCTCGTTTATTGAACCCGATATCTATTTGATTGTTCAATAAAATCGAATATATTCATCTCATTAATTTTAATTTTCCCATCTTTATGAAATCTAAACTAAATGAAACGAAAACTGTTACAAATTTAAAATAAATATGTACCTTTACATATCTAATTCAAATTGTAAAAAAAAAATTATGATAAAAGAAGTTAATTTATTTTAATAAAAATACATCACAGAGTTAATTTTATTTCGATTTGTTGAAAAAATAAAAATCAATTTTTTTGTCATAATAAAATATATGATGCAGTGATAACATGATTTATTTTGGAGTAATCGTGTTTTGCGCATTGCCTACTTTGAGGGCAAATTTTGTCTTATTTTTCTCTATAAAATTTGAAAATATTAAAAAAAATATAACATGCATTTTTTTATAGTTTTAAATTGTATTATATCATAAAATTTACATTAAAAATATAAATTTTAAAAAATAGCTTCGAAAGGTGCCTTAAATCCTATATTTCATACTCGTAATCACTGTCATAATTTGTTACAATCCTCATTATATTAATTGCTTTTTAGCTTAAACCTCTGAACTATGAAGTTATAATTAAAAAAGGACTATACAAAATCATACCAGATTTTCTCTAAATCTCAGAGTGGTTTAGAGCTACAGATTGTAAATAAGAAATGTAAATAAACCATTAATGGGATAGTTCCGAAGAGCAGCGCCCTACATATTTGGCTGGGAATACACTACGATAAAATGAAAATGAGAGTTGCATAAAAACTTAAAATTTTACTCTTGTTCCTAGAAGAAACTTATGAGCAGTCTGATTCATTCTATATGTCACTTTATATTCTTATAGCTTTTAAAGCTTCACAAAATAAAAGAAAATATACTTAAACAAATAAACGTATATTGAAATCTAACAAACTATATAGTTACAACAAGCTATAGAGTTATAAAATAACTTGAGTTCATCATAAAATTAAAAATAATTACTTTTTAAATGTTATAAAATAAAGTATGTTTAAAATAACTCAGTGATGTGCTTAAATTTTTCAATAAAATTTATTTTCATTTACTTATTTTTTTAGAATACTTTGTTCGAATGTAGAAAAAAAGAATTATGGTCATTAGAGAAGATGTCAAAGTTCAGTACCAATAAAAAACAATGAACAAAGTGATCAAAATATTTAAACAGATGGCTCGAATAAAAATTTTAAAACACATTGCTGACTTTACAGTTAGACTTTTTTTCTTTGAATTTGTGCATATATATTTATACACATTATATACAAAGAGAAGAGCAATCGTCTATTATTTTTCTTTCTTATCTCAACCTGCCCTCAAATAGCCCAAAGCGCAAGCATGACCAGCACTATTTCACTGGCTACACAATTTAGAACAGGAAGTAACATGTTGAAAAAGGACATATAGACGGTGCGTACCCTTATTGCACCCATCTTGAAAGGAATGACAACAGGGGTTAGAGAGAGCCTGCGGCACTGCAGTATGGGTCTCATTCTAGGATACCGCCACACGTGGCCAATTTCCCACGAAAACATTTTTAGAATGCCGGGGAGGGGGACTGTCCTTTATCCATTACCCTTGAAACAAGAAACATCCCGGTATCCGTGCATGTGGTTATTTGGACTACAGTAGTAGTAGGAAAAGATATACTAGAATAAGTCTTAAGCAGAGTAATAAAAACAGAATATCTTCAAAATTCATTACAATTTCTAATCTAAAATATAATATACGAAAAAACCTCTAAAATTGAATGGGCAAAACTACAAGTTTGCCACTTCTCTAAAAATAAATCTTATAAAATCTCAAAATTAATCTTAATAAAATCCTCTTTTTTGGGGGGGGAGGGGATGGGTTTCCAAAGGCTTAAGTTGCACTTCAATCAATACTAACCATATTTATCCTTTTTAGTTTTACAAAATAAATTTGTTCATTTATTCCTTCTGTAAGAAAATGAGAATAATTTAGACTTTAATTTTAGAATAAATGTTAAATTGATGTACTTATTTAAGAAAAAAAAATGTCTTCTTGTACAATTTATTTTTTGTCAGTTTGTAGATTAATTTCTTATGATTTAAACAGTTCACTTGAAAATATTAAGTTTAGTTCTCTAAATTTATATTACATATAAAAGAGAAGATAGCTTGAAGATGTATAAAAAATAAATAGAAAAGTACATGCTTTTATTTATCTTGCTATATACAAAAGTAAAGAAAAAGATTTTACTCATATTTTTCCCATTTCCTATCGTTCGATCAAGTTAAAATTTTCTATCAGGAAAACCTACCAGGATATAAAACAGTCATCTACACCCTCCATGAAACTCTATAAAATACCATTTATAAAAAGCAACCAGATTAAAAATTTTATGATTAAAAGTGACGTGTTGGTATTCATAATATAATTGATATCTAAATTATATAATGCTCTATACCCTGTTTGGAAGAGGGGAAACAATTGTTTTTTAAGCATTATTGAAACTTAGTGAATTTTTGTTTAGAGTTTTTTGTTGCTCATGCAAGATAAAAGTGGGACTCAAATCCAGTCAAAGGTAATGGAACAGAAAGAGGGTAATAAACTGAAGTATATAATATATTAATATAAGACATATATAAAGTATTAAACATTATATCAGAAAACAGATCATCTTAAAATATAAGTCTTGAATATTCAAACAAGATTCCTTCTTAAGAATGGTAAAAAAAAGTAAGAAAATGAAGTTATCCTTTGAAATTAAAAGCATAAAAATGCAAAGATAATAAAAGCAAAATTTGGATTACATATTATATATAAGCTTTGTCTTTTCTTCCCATTTTTGTAATAGTTTTTTAATCTAGTGCTTATTGTACAAAAAGCAGATTTATCACGAATAAAATGTATTTAATGTTCAAGATTCACAAAATGTAAAGAAGTTCACTATGATTTTCATTTTAACTGATGTAACCATTTTAGAAAACCCTTTCACTTGCACATATTATTTAAGAGATAATCTTTTTTAATAATTTTTCTTACTTTGATTTAATGGTAACCACAAATGACGTTCAGTCGTCCCGGTAAAAACTGTGTTTTCAGCGAGGAAAAACTATTGAATTTAGATAAGCATATCTATCAGAATATTTATAAATTACTCGGAAATTCAGGATTCTTCCTCATATAATAGATTGATTGAACAATGGCCGAGTGATTAGGGCGCCAGCCTTCGGTACCGGAGTCTGTGGGTTAGAATCCCGCTGTAGGCAGGGTACCCGCCAAAAGTAGCAGGCCCCGGTCTCAACAGCCTTCGTGCATGCATACAAAATCTATCTAGAAGAGTCTATCAATTTTCTACAGACTGTATGAAGATGATCCAAGAAAGAATGAGTCAGATAAAAGAACTTAAATAGCACTATATAGGAAAATATTTAATGTAAATTAGTAGCCAAACATTTCTGCTATGGTGTCTTTTTAGCTAAATTTTTCTTAAATATTATGTACAGTATAATATAAGCATTTTCTATTTATCAAATCCTCATAAACTAGAATCTATAAAGGTTAATAAAATATTAATCATCATACTAGATAAAAGAAGTTGGAAAAGCATTTGAGTTGAATCAATATTTCAGAGCAAAAAGTAAATAAAAAATATCTTGTAAATAATAGAAATAACAGGCTGATTTGATAGGTGCTCAATGTTTAATAAAATAATACATTAAAAATTGTGTTTACAGCTCTCTATTCCAGCAATTAATATACAGTTATGTAAAAAAATCGGGTAATGAAAATTTTTCAAAAATATTTAGTTTTAAACATATATATATATATATATAAAGAAATGAAAAAGCCATTAATTTTATTTTTTTAAATGGCAGGACATACTTCTAAGATCATTAGGAAAAAAAATTTTTTGTTATTATATTCCCTTTGGTTGATATTGACTTTAACGTATTACACATTTTTAGAAAACAATTCATAAAAATTAATTCTTTTTCTATTTTTAAAATATTGCTAGGAATTTTTTCATATTTTTTCTGTAATCCTCATGCTTTCATTAATATTGCTGTAAATTTTCATAAAAAATGACTGAAAAATAAATAAAATACAAATTATTTTCAGTCAAAGAGCAGAATCATCAAAATTTGAAAAATACCAAAAATTCAGAATTTCGATTGGCTGTAAAAGGAAAACTAAACTAGATTGAGAAGAAAAAATTGATGTGGATACTTTTCTACATTAAAGGACTAAACTCACCAAGTTTCATCAAAATCTGTGTCGGTGGGTGTCAAAATGCCATTTTTTTGGTTGATTTGACATGGAATGACCCTACGAAGACCCATGCCATGAGTGGGATTCAAAATCTCGGATTCCAGCACTAAAGAACCTATCATCGTCTGTGCAGTGAATTTAATAAATGTGAATCATAAAATATTTTAAGGGAAAAAGTCATAGTATGCAAATTAATTCTTCTGGTCTGTTGCATAAATGTTTCTATAACAATTTCAACGTCTATTTGGATGCCTATGTACGACTAATCCTGTAAGTCTTTCTTACTCCAGTTTCGGAGGTTTGACTTTAATAAGAAGAAAAATGAGCAGTGCCGTAACTATGTCCTTTGGCACCCATGGCAAAAAATTGGTTTTTCCCTCTATCGCCAAATATAGTGAGAAAATATATAAGCATGTTTTTTATTTTTTATTTCTATGTCATATATTCAGAATGAACTCCCAAAATATTTTGTTAATTCTTACAATGTTCCTAGTATATTAAATTAAAATTTTTTTTTCTATTTTTTTTCTTATTAATACTTAAAATATTTTTAAACACTCTGCGGGTATTATTTTGCTAATAAAAGGAATAGTTTATATGAATGGAAAATTTTTTATTTGTACTTTAAATTTTCCTAAAATATTGACGAACTTCTAAATTAAAATTCAGTTTTATAATAACTTTAATAAACTCAAAATTTAAAAGTAATTCCCAGATTCATATTAAGGCATTTTAAGAGTATTTCTAAACATTCACAAGTTTAGTCTAAAAGCATTTTTGAAAATAAAAAAATTCATAAAAAAATAACTTTTAAACACTTTGAATTTTATAGCAATAAAAAAAAATTCAACTTTTTCTTATTTCTACTCGGATCAAATCATCATTTCGGATCTCATTTTCATTATAGTGTAGCACCCCTATGGGTGATGTGCCCGGAACAGATGCGATAGCTTCGCTCTTCCGGCTGCGAACTCCGATAAAAATGAAATACGATAAAAATATAGATAGAATTTCTAGACAGTATGAAAATCCAATGAAAATAAGAGAAATTTAGAAAATTTACAGAAAAATATTAAAGCTAACTTAAAAAAAGTTTTGTATTAGATGACACAAGCTTAAACACAGTTGTATTAGGTGAAACTTGTATTAGATGACATAAGACAAGGGTTTCCGCTTCCTGACTTCTAACAAATGTGTTAATTTCTTTTTTTCTTTCTTTTTCATGTTATTTCATGTCTGAGAAGACAGAAAACTTTTAAAAAATAAGAAAAGACAATTAGAGGACGAAAATCTAATGCCACTTGAAAAAATTATGCTTAAAAGGGTTGTAGAAAACCTTCAAAGTAATGTAGACACTATTGATATACAATATCTATTAATGGATACCTTTATAATGGATTTTAATAGCAAAATAAACTAATGCTTTTAATTAGTTTAATCTAGTACTCTAGTGCTTTTTTCTGAATATCCTACAAAATTTTCGGAAAAAGTATACGCTAATAAATTTGGAAATTTTCGAATTCGAATCACGTCTATATCTATCATGTAATTTGATAGCCAATATTTAAAAATTGGATCCCAAGAAGGATATTTCAGTCAACATCTAAGAGTAAAATTCATCCGAAGTAGTTTTTCATTTTGATTGATGTAACCATAATTTTATTTCCTAGATAATCGTTTATATATATATATATATATATATATATATATATATAGGCCAGAAATATATAGGAATTTACCGGAAATTCACGACTCTTACTCATGTAATGGGCCGAACAATATCCAAATGGTTAGGGCGCTGATTTTCGGTAAAGTTGGAATCCCATTGCTATTTTAAGCAGTAGGTCCTGGTTTCATTAGCTCTCATGTTATAAAGAGTATACATTAACGCTCCAAACCAAACTAAATATCATATAACGTAAACAATAAACTATTAAAATATGTTTAATGAGCCTTGTGTCTTAAACACTCATATAAAAACAGAAACCAAAGATCATTGCTCAACTGAAGTAAAAAAAAAAAATTAAAATTATTAAAAAATATAATTGCTGAGTCCTGTAGATGATATGTTATTTAAGATGATTAGTAAGGTGATTAGAATGACCGTTTCCATTTTTTTAAAGTGAAAAATAATCTATTCATTCCTCGTCACGGTATCCATTTGCATAATAATAATAATTTAGAAAATTTAAAATATCCTTTGATTTCTACAAGGAATAGGGAAATTAGTTATAGGGAAATTAGTTGGAACAACTTTTAGTCGACTATTTATATTAAAATATATTAAAATACTGAAATATTAAAATATAAATAAATACTGAATTAATTCCATCAATAGTTCCTTATACCCATTTAATACCTTAACCATAAATACTAATTGAAACGCCAAACAGAAGATGAATTCCGGTTACACCGCCAAACAGAAGTTGCCGTACCAGAAAAAAAAAATCTATCACCTGATGAAAATTGTTTTGGCGAAATATCGGCGAAAATATACTCCTCACTGAGAAAGTGACGTTACAGATATCTGGACCAATCGTAGACGAGATGAATAAGGTTGCCAGCATGGTTACCTTATTTCAATACACATCACCCAATACACCACCAAAAAGCGCCAAGATAACCGCCACCCCCCTAGAACTACAGGTCAGCCAGCGTAAAATGTTCAAATTTATTAGAATTTACTCAAAACCATTTTGTTTAGTCACACAATAAAAACGTTTCTCTCAAAAAAACTCTTCTGTTGCCGTTCTTTCCACTTAATCTATAAAATTACATTAAAACAAAGATAATAAAGTAGAGGCACAACATCTTCCCACCTAAGTTAATTTTAGCTTAAATTTAACTTACTAGTTACAGTCACAACAATAAGAAAATATCAAACAATAATAAAATGGTGCAATAAAGAAAATTATAAACAGTTTTAGAAGTCCAGTCTTTTAGGTACTTTGTTTGTACGACCTGCTCAAGTCTTTTGAATCTAAGGTTCAGAATTTATCTTACACATGTCATCAGTTACACGATTTGCACAAGTTGCATCTCCCGCTTTCTCAGCTGAAAATTTCTGAATAAGAGTGTTATTGTTGGAGATTTCAAGTGGGTACAATCTTTGCATTGGTCTCAACAATTGTCCGTTAGTCGTTTTGAGTTTTACAAGTCTTGTAATTCCTTCCCTCCCTGGAAGAAATTGAATTATTTTACCTAGGGGCCAGTTGATTCGTTTGGTGTTATTATTTCCTATCAATACAACATCACCAATATTCACTTTCACAGTTTTCTTGTTTTCTGATTTTTGAATAAGTGATCCTAGATATTCAGATCTAAACCTGTTTCTCAAATCCCTTTGTCGATTTTCTCTATATTTGACTTTATTAAGACTTTTGTGACCAACGTCATCAAGATCAGAAACACCACAATTTCGAATGTCTTGAAGAAATTGTGGTATATATTCTCACACAAGTTAAAAAATTCCCACCAGATGGCGTAATGAGCATCATATTCTAATTTCTGTAAAGCCCTGTGATTGGTCCTCCTTGAGGATATAAGCTGCAAGACAGCAGTAAAACAGTCAGTCAGCCTTGGGAAGAGGAAGTTGATCCTTGGAATAGACAGTTGTTTTTTTTTTGAGCAGGCAGCCAGCTACAGTCATTTACCTTATGTTTCCTGCATCTCTCAAGATACCTCCTTGGAATTACTGAAGATGGTTTTACTACAGTGGTTCGATTTTTGTTCTTATGTTTATTTTAAGCCTGCCTTTTTTCACTTAAGTCAGTGAAACTGTTGTTTATTTGTACTTCAATACACATATGTTGAAGCTTTTAAAAATACTTTGTGTGGACAGTTCAAGAAATAAATATTTGTTTTTTATTACAGTAGTTTAATTAGTTTTTTTTACCAACCTCTTGCTCTTTTTACTACTGACCAACTCTTAGGTCTTACAGAAATAGAGATGGACTTAAAGACATTAAAGTTGCGTCATTTTCAGCCACATATATTAATGGATGAGAGTTGACGACTGCTTCACAGTCACAGAGAATCGTGCGCATTTCTTCCGAAGTTAATGAAGCTCTGCCTAGAACTCGTCTCAACAATCTCTTGAGAATTCCTATTAATCTTTCCCACCAACCTCCCCACCATGAGGCAGTTGGGGGATTGAACTTCCACTGAATTGGTGGTATAGATGTTTCATCAATTATCTGCTTCCAGTTTAGATTTTGAAGTGCACTCGAAGCTCCTACAAAATTGGTTCCATTATCGCAGTATATGACCCTACTCTATCCTCTACACGCTATGAATCTCCTAAGAGATAACAAAAAACTCTCGGTAGATAAGGATTCAACCAGCCCTAAATGAACTGTTCTGTAAACACTGCAGGTGAATAAACAATTCCAAGCTTTCGTGTTACCTCTCAGGATCACTGGACCAGTAAAGTCTATTCAACAAACTTCAAACACAGCTGCTTCTCGTAGTCTATCTTCTGGAGGAGGTGCAGTATAAGCTTCTAGATTTTTCGCGGAAAATCTTCTACACACTGTACATTTATTAATGATAGATAGCACAGTTTTTCGAGAATTAAGAATCCAAAATCTTTCTCGTAGGATGTTAATCAAAATTTGAGTACCAGCGTGCACATTTTTCTCATGATAATATCGCACTAATTTCTCAACAACTGCATGTTTTGATGGGAGAATAGCTGACATCTTAAAATCTTCTGTATCTTGTTGTAAAATAAGTTTAGTTTTTAGCCTGAGAATTCCACTTTGATCTACGAATACTCCTAAAGTTTTTAATTCATCATCTCTCTCGTTCATAAAATAATCTTCTTGGACCATTTTGATCAACACTTTCTCGGCTTTGAAAATTTCATCTGAATTAAGGTGTCCATGTCTTCTCTCATTTTGTTTGGATCGACACAATTGAAGGCGAATCTTAGAATCCAGGCAATAAGATTAACTATTTTCTGGTATTTGAAAAAATATCTGTAATACCAATCTCTCTTGGTAACTAAACATGTAGCAACTAAGCATTTCTTTACAGCTAAAACTATGCTTTTTTTTCTTTTCTTTAACAATCTCACTTTCATTTAAATCTATATGACCGTTTGGCCACTCTTCTTTAGGTAAGTAAAGCCAACTTGGACCTAACCAACGGTTAGATTTCAATGAACTTAGAGCTGAACAACCTCTACTCAGAAGATCGGCCTGATTCATAGAGCCGGGAACATGTCTCCATGAATTTGTATTTGTTAGACTTCTTATTTCTTTCACTCTATTCTGGACAAATACATTCCAGGCTTTACTCTTGTTATTCATGCCAAGACCGTGGAAGAATCAGTCCAGAAGTAAACTCCTTCACACTGAATATCTGCCAAAATTGATGACGAAAGTCGTGATGCTATAGTAGCTGCAAGTAGTTCAAGTCTCGCAATAGTGATTTCTTCTTTTCCAGTTGGTGCAACTCTGTTCCTGGCTTGTATCAGCTGTACTCAGACAGAATCAAAAGTTTCTATTCAGATGAAAGCAACTACAGCATAAGCATGCCTACTGGCATTGCAGAAAATATGTACTGAAGTATTATCACTTGTACTCTTCGAACCAAAATATCTCGGAAAACGAATTTTCTCTAGATAATTACTCTCTCTTAACCACTTCAAAAATTTAGTTTTTGTTTCGGGAGAAACTTCTTCATCCCATGTTATCTTTTGCTTCCACGTTTCTTGAAGCAATAATTTAGGGATAAGGATCACGGGACAATATATTCCAAGAGGATCAAATAATCTGTGAGCTGTGGATAAGATTGTTCTCTTGGTTACTTTCTCAAAACATAATTCATTTAAACTTCCAGTATTTATGCTCAATGTGTCGGATTTTTTATTCCATTTTAATCCTAGCACATTTGTATCAGCAGAAGGATCAGCATTAATATCATTGAATTCCCACCCTCTAAGCTCAAATTTTCTCTCAACCATTACTTCAGTTGACACGTTAATAAAAACCTCAAGTTCCTTTTCATTTTTAACACAACTGATACAGTTGTCAACATAAAAACCGTGCACAAGGTTTTGAATAACAGCTTTTGGATACAAGGATTCTCCAACTTCTATTTTCTCTAAAACAGTTTTAAGGTGTAACTGAATCGTAGAGTTTAGAAGAAAAGGACTGCTTGATACACCAAAAACCACACGACAATGCCTGTATTCTATCAGATGACCATCACTATCTAACCATAAGAATCTTAAATAATCTCTGTCTGTGGGTGAAACACTTATTTGCAGGAATGCCTTACATATGTCGGCAATAACTCCAATCTCCTCTTTTCGAAATTGTGTTAGAATACTTTGAAGTTGCTCTATTAGATTTGGACCGTTTTCTAAGCAATCGTTAAGACTAGGAAATCCTTTTACTTTGGCTGAAGCATCAAAAACAGGCCTAATCTTTGTAGTGCTATTTTCTTTGATGACTTCTTGATGAGGAAGGTAAAGTACTTGTTCTTACTCATTTTTGACAACCTCTTCGATTATGCCCTCTTTAAGCCATTCATCAAAAACATTTCCATATGCTTCATAATTAGACTCGGTTTTAAGACATGTAACAGTTATGTCCAGTCTTCTCTTAGCTAAATCAAAATAATCTGAGAGTGGCAGATGGTCTTCCAACCATGGTAAATCTACCTCAAAACACTCATCTTCTACATGAACTTTATTCAGAAAATGTAATCGAGCTGCTTCCTGCAATTCAGTCTGGTTTCTCTTGACTGATCGGTCAATAATGCCAAGTGTATCCAAAGTCCACAAATCTGTTATCGTCTTCCCTGTAGACAACATAGATGTAACTAATAATGATGAACCTTTCTCACTTGAAGTGTTGTGCATTCGTCCCATAACTGACCACCCAAGTTTTGTTTCGATGGCTACAAGACCACAAAGTATTTCGTGACGACCACCCATCATGAGTTTTCCCAGCTATATCAGCCCAATAAGGATTTCAATGGTATCTTCACAATCATCCACAATATTTATATTATAAGCAGCTAACTCCTCCATGCAAAGTTTATTGACAGTAGGTGGCATCGACTTACAAATAATTTCTTGACTTAGAACTTTGAAGTTACAATTATAATTCCCATGCACCTTTCATAAATACAAAGTGTATACATCATGTTTACATACCCCTGTGTTTTCTCCACCAAATAAAGAATGCTGTAAATATTCACAATCCTGTGGCTCATAGTTCATTTCTTCAGCTGTACTTCGTAGTAAATACAATCGCTGCGAACCTGTATCTATGATAGCTCTTGCACATTTTATGCCCTTACCTCTAATTATAACTTTGAATGTTTGCAGCATCACATCTGGAGTAGTAGATAAGTTAGAAAGGGCTTGATCTACTTCAGAACTCTCAGTTTTCTTTTCAACTCCAGATGATTCTTTATCTCTAGATATAGCTATTTGTTGCATTTCTCTGCACAAAAGAATATGGCATTTTTTACCACAACACAAGCAACCAGCTTTCAAATTGCAATCTCGAATTAAATGTCCAGATTTCAAACATAAAAAACAGTTGTGAGACTGTTGAACAAGTGACTCCCTTTGCCTAAAGGGTATTTGTCTTGCTTTTAAACAATCTCCAGAATAATGTGAATTAGAACAGAATATACACTGCCTTAATGCCTGAAACTTTGATACTTCAGATGAAGTTAAAAGATCTGTTGCACTAGAAACACCAGAACATTTTTTATTCTTAAATTTGTTCTCGGTCACTCTTTTCTCACTTGAAAATTTATTATATTTTGCTTTGGCTTTTGATTTGGAAGTGTCAAAACTTCGAGAAGCTAAGAAAATGCGTTCTTCTGCTTCAACTTCATCTTGTAAAAATTCTAAAATGCATTCTAAATCACTTCTCTCAATAATTCTACTCTGGTCAGCATCATCTGAATTCACTTCCCGAACTCTATGATGAGCAGATCTATAACGCTCCCAAGCAACGAGCGTTTCTTCGGGTAATGATGACTCAACTAGGGGAAACAACATTGCGGCATATTTTTCCCTAGTTACCCCCAAATACTCCAGTGAACGGAGTTTACTCTCAAGTTGATCAAACAATTTTCTTGGAGAATGCTTTGAGCAGCTCTGTTTTTGAAGAACTAAAGCTAATAAGTCTCTAACATATACTTGAATTAATAATTCTTCTCTACCAAAACGCATTTTTAATTGTTTAAGGCTTTTTCGTAACTTACCACCCGGAGGGAAACTCTTAATTTTTCGGCTGGGCTACCTCTTTCCATTGCTTGAGATAAATACGAAAATTTATCGTGAAAATCAATATTGATGTCTTCATCAATCTTTTGAAATTGGCCCCAAAAATAGAGCCAGTTATGCATGCTTCCATCAAACGTTGGTAGTTTTATTTTTGGATAATGTAATAAGGTATTTGGTGGCGAAATGATATTCAAACTTTCATCTCTAGAAGACAATTGTTCTCTCCTCAATGCTTCTAGTTTCTGTTTTAAAGATCTCCAGCGATCAATATATAATTCCGACTCATCAATTTCTTTTTCCATCTCTGTATCGGAAATATTTTCACAATATAACAATTGCTTATATTTCTCTTCACATTCTCCTCAATAAGCTTTAATTTGTTGATTTTTATCAGCACAGTTCAGTTGAATTTCTTCATCGTCAAAAGTATTACATGCACTAGTAAACAACCTCCTAAGTTGCTTCCTATATTTCAATACGGCTTCCATAATGAATACAGAATAAACAAAATGTACAAATATTTTCACTCACTCACAAAATGCAGCCGTGTCCTGTCGCCGGACGCCAGATGTTCAGTACGTAGTGATTTTTTTACTCCTTTTTGGCGTAAAATGTTCAAATTTATTAGAATGTACTCAAAACCATTTTGTTTTGTCACACAACAAAAACGTTTCTCTCAAAAAAAACTCTTCTGTTGCCGTTCTTTCCACTTAATCTATAAAATTACATTAAAACAAAGGTAATAACAAAGTAGAGGCGGAATAAGGGTTGTAATTCAGGGGGAAAGGGATTTATAAACTTTTTTATGCTCTTTGTTTCTTTTAATATTTTCAGCTGTTAGATCTGTGTTTTAAGATTAAATTACCAGTATAGGACTCTCTAAGATGAAATGTATGACCTTTAAATCTTGAGAGGTAAGCAGTTTAAAATTCACACATTTAGTAAATTATATCAAGCTAAAACTTTAAAGATCCTATGTCATTTTTATAAAAAAAAATTTATACTTAAAATTATTTCTGTGTAATAGTTGGTATAAAAATATTTATAATACCATAGATTTTTTTTTAAATATGAATGTGTTATGTACAAAGTGCTATTGGCAATTCCATTCTCTGCAAGTATTTAAATCAAGTGTTTTTCATCTATAGCAGCCCAGCTATTTTCAAATATAAATTCTTAAAACATAATATTTTTTTGTTAAATTTTGCCCTTTATATACATTCAAAACAGACCCTTCACATAAAACAGGTGAATCATATTTGCTACAATTCACCTGGATCATATAGATAAATCAGTTGACCAGTAAAATTATTTATGGTTAAAATACTTATTTATGTAATTTATTTTATGGCCTTTAGCTTCAGAGACATTGACTGTTAGCTTATTTTTTACTCTGTGCAAGTTAACATTCAGAATCAGTGTTTCATCATCCTATTTATGTATGTGACTAATGTTAAAGTTCACCAGCAGTAATACATTGTTTCTAAAAATTGATGTATTATTTTGTATTCTCTGACACTAATTTTGAAAAATAACAAATAATAATGCATCAATTCTAAAATTGGGGTTTCATCCTGAGAACTTGTCCACCAATGGAAAATAATTTTTATTCTACAATATTTTTTAATGACAAACTAAAATATTTTTAGATCAGTTTTATTTCAGTAATTAGTAAAAGTCTTTATGAGTAGGACCTAGTGTATCATAGGCATAAAGATCAAAAACACACCCAATTGCTTAATATACTACTCATTATTTTCATTTTATTTCATTTTATATTTCAGTTGCTTATCTTGTATGTGTAGTAACATACTCAAGTATAAATTGTGAAACTTTAAAAAAAGTTTTGTGTAATTAAATTCTTTTCTTGTACAATGCAATATCACTACAAATTTCATTATAATACCTAGATGTCAAAAGAATAGATTCGAAGTGAAATTGGAAGCTGTAGATACAAATGCTGGAAAGAGTACATAGTTGAGGCAGCTAAGGCCTGCAAAGGGCTGTTGTGCTTGTAAAGAAGAACAATGAAATGGAAAATCATGAATGTAAATATAAAATTTCTGCTCTACAATAACTTAGTAAATATTTTTTATTCAACATCAGTAGTTAATTAAGTTTTTATGATTAATAATATATAATAACCGAGTTAAAGTATTGTATGAATTAAATTTTATCTGTGGGAATATAATTTAATGGAATAACAAATGCAAGAAAAGAAAATTTATGAAACCAATTATTCAGCAGGACAACAGTCATCTATAATTTCAAACTAAATTTGTAGTCATACTTGGATGAAATTTCTTAAACTTGAATGGGAATTAATGAAGTGTATATGTATATGCATGTTTTAATACATAACTTGATATGTTGTATATGTCTAGATTAATTAGCAATATAAAGAGAAAAATCTGTCGACTTTTCTTTCACAATTTACTTTTAATTTTTCAAGTTATTGATGAAATTAGTTTAAATTTGGCTTGTATGTTGAGGAGCATAAATATTCTTCAATATTTATGAGGCAAATTTAAAATTCAATATTAAAAACTTACAGCATAATTTAAAAGATATTTTTCAAGTAAAATGAAATTACATACAGCATTACTGATCTTTTTTTTATAAGATATTTATGTATACAAGCAAACCTATGAATGCAAGATGTATATATGTATGTATTTTACATGTGTGTGTGTAATGAAATCCCTTTTTTTATGAAATTGGTTGTTCACTATACTTTAGATTAAGACTTTTGAACCCTCCATGCAAATAAATTCTGGCTCTACCACTGATATCGGTAAAATAAACCATTTTAAAGAATTTATTTGTCAGCTAAGAATAGTCTACCTCAGTTTTACTCTAGTTCATGGATGTGCCTTAGACTTTTAAACTAATTAGCATTTAAAGTTCCTTTTACTCTCTATTATTTAATAGAAGCATTGAAGATTAATGATTCATTTATCAAGGAATCATTAATCCTCTTCTGTCTATTTAAAAAGTAGATAGCAATTATATTTAAACATGTAATAAAAGCTCTTTTAGTAATACTTCATCTCTAAAAAAATTATTAAACTTGAATTTATATGCATAAAAAGGAGGTAATAAAGCATAAAGTTTTTGCGCAATTTATCTAATCAAGAATTGCAGATGAAATAATTTTAATGAAATTTTTGTGTCAATACTGCAATTTTATATTTATTAAAATTTATATCTGTATTTTCTTTGTTTTAGATTCAGTGGAAAGAATGAAGAGAACTTAGGAAATTTTGTGGATATAATAATCAATTTTGTACTTTTTAAAATATTATTGCGATAAAAAAATGTATTCAATTTTTGTTTTCTTAATAAAAAAGAATACATCATTTTTTATTTGAATTTTTATATTATCTGATAGCAAATAAAAATAGCAAAATAATACTACATAGTTATTTTGATGTAAAAGCAGTAGGCTTTTAAACAATTAATACACAGAATATTCTCAGAAATATTTCAATTTATAGAAAAGTGCAATGTTTAAAGATCAATTAAAAGGATAAATTTCATAATTGATATTCAATCTCTGTACAAATAGTGTCAATATTAAATAAACATAATTAATCAAAGAAATTAGAATACTAAAGAATACACATTTGTGAATTAATTATAAACTGATAAATTTGTATTAAATATATTCTATATAAGTTAACTATATAGAATATATTAGAGATTTAACACATAGCTACATAAAAGCATTCTAGAAAAGCAATTATGATTGGTTTTGTTTTTAATAGCTTAATTTATAAAATAAAAAAAAGTCAAAAAGGTATAAGAGCACCCCTACAGCAATTTTTTTTCAAATAATTAAGAAAAAGTCGCCAAAAGAGTGATGAACATAACTATCAGGTAACCATGCTTTAGTTCAGATGGTTTGACACCAGGGACGCCAATTTCTATGCGAGTTCCATGTTACAGAAGTGTATCGCTATTGCCTATGGGACAATAGAACTCTATGAATAGCCTTAAAATTCCTAAAATATGTTACCCATTAACAAACACTGTAAAAAAAAATGTCACCACTTGAGAAGTATTAATAAACTCACTAAGCAAAACTTTCTTTTCAGTATACTGTTAAAAGTTAACTTTTGCTGATTTGTAAAGAATAAACAAGTTGTCGAATAGTATGGTGCAGGTACTATACATACAAAGTAACTACTTTTTCAGACTTTGTTTTAAATTTATTTTAAATACAATTAATAAAAATATGAAGATAATTGAACAGAATTTGATATGGAACATAAAAACTAATCATTTATCTTAGTGACGATACAGAATGGTTTTTTTATACATTAATTTTGTTATATTAATATCCAAGATGCAACAAAATGTCAAAACACAGGTTCCATACCAAATTTTGTTCAAGTCTCTATTGAGAATTACGATCTAGCTCACCTCTTGGGCATAATGTAAAACTTTTGAAGCTGGGTGAAACACCAGATCATGCATGGGACTTATCACAGGTTTCTTCCACCCTTCTTCAGATGACCATTCTATTTCCAGCATATGATCACTGAAGGTTTTCCCAAAAGGTAAATACTTCATATCCAACACTTTCTGTCTTCCAGATGAGCTCTTCAGTTTAATTTCTAGATCTGAATACTAAATAAAGACAAAACATAATAATGCTACAATACTTAGGTTAATTTAGTATCACCATCAACATAATACATTTTAAAAAATAAAATCTTGTTTGGGAAATTTATTTTTTAATGCTGGGAGATAATTGTTTAATCAAGCTTAAATAAAGATATAATGGTGTAATTGGGTAATTTACTATAAATATTTATTTATGTATACCTATTCTTATTTTAATAGAACAACCTGCTGATGACTAATCACCTATAAAACAGCAATACATAAAAACATTACAAAATGTCATAGCCAACTTAAGAGTCTGTCTGGTAACTAATATTAATTTCAAAACATTACTACCCAAATTATTTTTTTAACTAGAAAAATCATTTCAAAAGTTAATGACTAGTGTTAGCATTTAACTTCTATATGTCACACTACTTTAGATTTTACTTTTTAAAATTTACTTCCATTTATTAAAATACTGACTTTCATTTCAATAAGTCATGATTTGTGATATGGGAGAAAAGAATTTAAGACAGAGAACACTGTTTTATTTAACATTTTATGACTGGAAAAATAGGTAATAAAAAATGAGAAGGGGAAATTTTACATATCTATTTTAGGGGTAATAGTTTATATTAAACACACACACATATGCTTTATACGTAAATACTTCCTTATAATACTTTATATATACACATACACACACACATATATATATATATATATATATATATATATATATATATAAATGTATGCTTTTCTCCTTCATCTTTAACAGTTAACCACCACCCCTTAACTTAACAAAAGACAAATGACATTACAAATGACATTAAACAAAGAAAGTTACTTATGGCAATAATACCCAATTAAAATATTTACAACTGTTTCTTTTGTACTATGTTTAATGTAACAGATTTTGTTTTTTAAAAAATTAGAATCAAATGTTTGTTTAAAATATGGTCTCTTGATTAGCAAATCAATAAGCATTTGTTATTGAAAAGGGTAGATGTACGATTACATTAGTGACATAGCTAAAAATTTGTTCACACTCTTCATTACTATGAACTGATAAAATTGATAACATGGAATCAGTATTTTTATACCTAAAATGTCTATTCTAGTTCTTTATTTGTCTAATCAAATGTCACTGGGAATCTACATGTTCTTCATAAAGAGTTCTGCTAGAGATTTTGTGATGCTGACTGCAAAATTCTGATCATAGTCTGAAAGTAGTAACCAGGCAGATCCAAAGAAAAATTGTATGTTCTTGCTCCAAAAATGGGTACAAATGGAAAGTTGAACATTTTCCCTTTCAAAAATCTAGCATTATATATAAATTCATACAATGAGGAATTTGTACATGTAGGGGATTTTAACAACTTAGTATTTTTCTGATAATTCCAGACTCAGATTCCAAAAATGTTCTCAAAAATGTAAAAAACTGGGTCCATCATTTAAAAAATTAATTTTAAAGTTAAACGAAAATCACATGACATCAAAACGCTCTGTGATTGGTTGTTACTTTATCATTCATGTTATCCAATATTTTCTTATTGTTTGTAAGCGTGCACTATTTTCCGATTTTGTTTTTGCAAGTTCTTGAAATTTTCTAGTTATCAAAATTTATTTTTATTTAAACCTGAAGGTTTATTTTATTGATCTTGATATCTTAATTATCTCAATTTGTTATAAATGTCTCTTTTACCTGGATTTACCAAAGGACAGTCAGACAACCTCTCGAAAATTGACAGCATGTCAATGTTTTAATTCTTGGGAAGAAACCCGGATTTTATGGGAGCAGAAATACAGGGAATTAATACCCAAAGGTATGTAAAATCATTTATATATTTATCCAATTTTACTTAACATGTATTAATATTTTATTCATGCTAATCACAGCTCTTCTGTTTGTAGACAAGTCAAATAAATATACATATATCATATACACACATTTGTAGTAACATCACATTTTATAAATAGAGATTGATATAATAAAATAAAAATTAGAGGAGGTATTTATGCTTAATTTTATTGGAAGTATTTTGACCTGGTTAAAACTTAAAAAGTATCTGAAAATTATTTTAATATTAAAGTTTAAAATGTATTAGAATTCATTCTTGGATTAAAACATCAAAATTATGTATTAAAACCACCATTATAGTTTTAAAATTTATTAACATTCCTAGATTTTACTTTTTTGTGTGTGTGTGTGTGTGTAAAAAATATCAATTATTTCATATTTACATTCAACATATATTCCTCTCAGGAATTATTTTACTCAAAATAAACATGGCTATATTATATTTAAGTTTATTAACTAATTTACAGAGCTGAAGAAATTTCGTAAAATATTAGTATAAATTTATTTGTATATGTGAATAAAAAAAAGTTCATGCTCTAACTCAAATTCCTTGTTTTCTTTCTCTACATGAGCATTAACAATAGTTTCTAACATATAATTAACTGTCTCTTCCTCATAATCACTATTATTTTCGATTAGCTTTTTTATATCAATAATTCTGCTTTCAGGATTTACTTTCTCACTAAGCTCTTTGGCTACAATTTTAAGGTCGCATCTTTTTGCTTTTGCAAGGAAAGACATTCATAAATGTACGTTGCAACTGACAAGCAAATAATTTTACACTTCTTTTACACAAACATCAAAGTCGTAACAATTTAAATTTCGGTTTAATTCAACACAAAACTAATTGTCACTAAAATGCATCAATTTTTACATCAGAGTTATTAATTCATTTAAACTTATTCATATAAACATCACAATTCTAATAGCATCTGAGAATTCATAAAATTTCAAATCGAAACTGACTGCAAAATATAACCAATTTTTGTATCAAAAATATTGATTCACGTACCTTCAATAATTCATCGTATGTCTAAATTATTTCACGAAAACTTGGTCATTAAGCATCAAAACACAATAACATAATTGACAGTTCTTAAGACTTAGAATCGAAACTGATCATTAGTAAGAATCTTCTACATTTGCATATAAAATGTTGGTTCACTTATCTAAAATCGCTATTCATCGAAAATTCATCTCTATTGCATCGTTGAAGAAAATATTTATAATATATTGAAAATACATAGCCTTCACCTCCCCGGAGTTATTTATTAGATAATTATATGCTTTAGATATTCATACATTTTATGATATTTATATGCTTTATCAAACATTTATTGTACTTGAACTCTGTGACAATACTCGAAAATTGGCAGTTTTTGCAATTTGTTGTATTTTTACAGAGTAGCACAATACAATATTTATAATATGATTTTTTAATGCCAGACATAATAAAAAAATTTCTATTATATGTGATACTTTACACAGAAACAAATTTAAAAGTCGCCTTTCAACATGTAAATAACATAGGCAGTCAGTGTTTCTGTGAACAATAACGTCACAAACTCAGCAGAGGAAAAGTATCGTTTGATAGACGTTAAAGAGTCTGCTATAAAACCCATTAGAAATCACTAATTAGGCCCCCAAATGAAAGAAAAATAGGTACTGTCCTGCATACTTTTTTGTCTTCTATTGTTTAAAATAAATATTAGAAAATGTGAAAATTCTGCATTATCCCAGAAATAGTGATTTCTGTATTGAGTTCAGGGGTTAATTATAACAACCCATCTTTAATAGTTTAAAGGGAGGAGTAAATATTAAGCATTGTGTGTGTTATTTAGTATATTAGTAATATGTTTCATTAAAGTAAACTGTCTAAATAAGATATACATCAAAGTTTGTTTCTACAGACAAAAGGGAAGTTTCACTTCAAATTTAAAAAAAATTAATAATAGAGTATGAATACTGATATTCATATTATTTTACATATAAAAGTATATTACAGAATAAAAAAATATCTGGCATTAAAAAAAGCTTTTAAAAGGCAGAAAGCTGGTAAAAATTAATAAAATAAAAAAAAAATAAAACACATTTTATTTTCATAAAAAAAATTCATTTAGCTAAATAGCAACAAGTTGAGTGGTCTAATAATTTTATAACAGACTGAACCTTTTATTAAACGGCCCCCTGTAATATTTTTCATACTTCTCTAACTTGTGTCTTTTGTGTCATTCTAGACACAAAAGATGACCTCACTTGTACAGTCATTTTTTAACTTAATAACCTAGCCAATAGCTAAAAAGGTCATCAAAACCCTTAGGTAAAACAATTCTGATTTTCCAAACACTTCATGCCCCTATCATGTTACTATCTCAACAAATCCTTAAAACTATACTGTTTTAGCACCTCTCTTTTTACTGATACTATCATGCTTACACTGCTTACCTACCAATGGCTATGAAAAAGATTTAACTATAACATATTTTCTCTTAACTTAGATATTTTATTTAAAAAATTTGTTTATTAAAAAAATTAAAATTTAAGTTTTTCCATGTGAGAAAATATGTGGTTTATATACACATACTTTTTCACTAAAAAACATCACTGAACTCAAATATATTACTGCAAATACAATGTAAAGGTTGTATTTTTTAAAAATATGCAAAATGTTAGGAAAGCATGTTTTGAAATTAAACACACAATAGATATATAGTTAAAATATGAATGCTTACTTTGAAAGAATGATAAAAACAAGTCTGGTGTAAATTACATTTCTGTACTTCACAAATCTGAAATATACCCAAAATAAAACAATTTTTAAAAACTTATAAGTAATAAAATTTTAAGCAATTAAAATCAAGATTTGAAAGGAAATATAGAAATGGCTAATTATGTTTAGCTGTATACCTAGTGCAGATATTCGGAAGCAAAATCTGTAGATCCAAATATCCTTATTGAAATGGATGTTTGCAGCCATTCAAAATAAGCTTTTTAATCCCTTATATAGTAAAATGACCTCAGACCACATAAAATTTAGAAGGAGAAAATCTACTTTAACATTTTTGTGGGCCATTTCTTTATCACACAACATTTTCAAAGTTTTAAAACAGAAATACTAATTATATTCAATTGATCAAACAATAGATGACAGCACAAAACTGAATCAGTCTTCCCATCATTATAATATCAAGGTTAATATACTACGAGTTTTGCACTACCCACAGGTGTATTTTGTAAGATCCTATAGGTGGGAAATAATCTTCCCATGACCTTAGAAAAGGTTAAAATATATACATGTATAAACAAGCTAAAGCAAAGTTTAGTAAGACTAACAAAATACACAATTACATGTTTTGTTCAATTTAAAGATATCAGTTTATTTTTTTCTTAAGACAGTACAGATCAATTTATACTAATCAATGTTTTAATTTGTCTAAAACTTACTGATTAGGGGAGATACAAAATAGCTATAAAAATTCATGCCAATAATGGAATTTGAATCTACAAATTCTGGTTCTGAAGGATAGTATCCCAGGAATTTAGCAACCTTCTAGATTATGACAGAGGCTAAAAGGTTTAATTTTGTTATAAAGCAGTCTTAAACTTTCTTTTTTTTTTTAATGTTTAACAATTCTAAATCACCAAAAAGTTATATATGCATGTTTTTAAGTTATGACATAAAACATTAAAAATGTTATACAAAACTGAAGATGTACAACAAAATAACAATACAAAACTTTTTAACACTTATCAATATTTCCTGACATTTTTGGTTTCTTGGCACTATACTGTCTTCGATTTGGTTTGTGAGGTTTCTTCTTCAATAGCTTTAACAACCTGACTTGCAATTATTGTGGAAGTTTTCCAGGAAAAAAGAAATGTCATAATGTAATATCACCAGGAAACTTTTTCTAATAAATACAACATTAAGTAACCGATAAAATAAAACCCCCCAAACATACGCAATCAGTATTTTCCCAGATCTTCAGTATATATCTTACTTTAAGGCAAGCTGGGACAAAACGATGAATAGAGAAGCGCAGCGAATTGACAGCCATACTGACAAACTTTAAAAAGGACTAACGTTCCAAGAACTGCTTTAGCACAGATAAAATTGTAGGTTAATTGGCATAATTACTCGAACTGAACTAAACGGTGCAAAACCTGATGTAAATCGACATCGACGACAGAAAATTAACTTTTACAAATCCACTTCCACTTTAACAACAAACCGGTTCATGGTATATGACAATTTGAGAGTCTGCAGTTAGCTTATTAACAGCTAATTATGCAAATAGTTACTAAAAATCAAATAAAACCTGTACTCCATTCAAAGAAATAAACTGTTTTTTAAACAACAACACAGCGTAAAACTAACTACTGTGGTATGTTAAAGTATCATCTTTGAATACACAGAAGGACTATAGGTGATACCCGTCATCTTGTGGGAAGAAGGTTCGACTCCATTCCAGTGCTAGTTCTATTTTCTCACGAGGAGAAAAGTCGGTTCATCTAACGAAACACTCTAGAGGTAATCTACGGGAAAAGGAAATTTCACTGATTTTAATAATACAATTATTTATCACTGAGGCTGAAAATTTGAATACAGTTATTTGCGGTCATACTATTGCAAATACTTAAATTTTTCGGATAAAGGAATCGATGGGTCAAAAGTTGTCGATAGTAATCAGTTTATCAACTATCAAACGATTTTGTAACTTCTCTTGTTCTGCATAACAGATAGATAAATTAATTCAGTGGAGTTCAAAACGGTTTGGCATTGAAGAAAAGAGGAATTTCTTTGTTTGCGTAGATGCTGTCCAATGGTTTAACGACACTCTACACTCAAAGTGCATTATGAATGCTCTCATAGTCCAGCAAGAGCCTGTAGTGTAGGGTACAATAGTGTAGACGGAATTTCTGTCAGGGGGAAGGTAAGTCTGAGGGTCCAGACAAAAATGCCGGTGGAGGAAAAAATGAACTGTAGAACCTTGAACTGTAATAGTCAAGGTTGAGAACTCTCCATTTTGAGATATCCTGTGATCTGAAGACTTTTGTATCCAAAACTTATAAATAAAGAAAAAGAAAAAAGAAGGCATCTCCCAGTTAAATATTGTATCATACAAATCTGAACTCCATGTAATGAAAGAAAATTGCCAACCTGTATTTTGCAAAGCTAGGCCGTATGCTTTAAGAAATGTGGTTTCAGAAGAAATCAGGTAGTTAATAATAACATTTTGAAATTCGTTGAACATTCAAAATGGGCAACACCTGCTGTTGTGGTGCCAAAAAAAATAATGCGGTGAGGTTGTGTGGTGATTTTAAAGTGACTGTAAATAAGCACATTGATCCTCATCAATATCCACTACCTACTCAGCAAGATCTCTTTGCTACTTTGAGAGGAAGAAGATATTTTAGTAAACTTGACATGACACATGCGTACCAACAGATTGAGTTGGATGCTGACTCTCAAGAGCTCTTCACTCTCAATACGCTGATGGGTTTGGTTCGCCTTAGAATGGTATATCAGCAGCATCAGCTATTTTTCAATCTGTCATGGAGCAAATATTGCAAGGCATACCCAGAATTATATGCTTCCAAGATGACATTCTAATTTCTTCAGCTACCGAAGCAGAACATTTTTCTACATAAGAGAATGTAATGTCAAGATTGCAAAAGTATAATGCAAAACTGAATGCAGACATGTGTTAATTCTTCCAACCCAGTGTTGAATTCTTACGGTACATAATAGATAAATATGGTATTCATCCTACACAACAGAAAATAGAAGCTATCAAGGAGATCAAAAACCCAGAAAATGTTTCTCAGCTTAAATCATTTTTAGGCTTGCTGAACTATTATTCCAAATTCATAAAAAAAATTCATCCACCTTATTGTCACCATTATACAACCTTCTCAACAAAAATGTTCCATGGACATGGTCAGAAGAGTGCAATAAGGTATTTGAATAATGTAAGCAACTTCTAACTGTAGATGATATGTTGGCTCACTATGATGAAAACCAGCCTCTACAAGTATCTTGTGATGGTTCGCCTGTTGGCTTAGGTGCAGTCTTGTCACACATTGTGAATGGGGCGGAAAAACCTGTTGCTTATGCTTCTCGCCCGTTATCAAAAGCAGAACGCAACTATTCTCAGACTGAAAAAGAGGCTTTGGCAATCATTTTCGCATGCAGAAAATTTCATCAGTATTTGTTTGGAAGGAATTTTGTCTTATACACAGATCACCAGCCTCTAATCCCCATCTTTTCCCCTTCTAAGGCAGTTCCAACCAATGGCTGCAGCACGTTTGCAGAGATGGGCGTTGCTCTTATCATACAACTATACCATCAGATATAAGAAAGGAAGTGCACATCAGAATGCTGATGCTCTTTCAAGATGCCCAGTGAGGACCAAAACGCCAACTCTTACCCATCAGAAATTTATAATTTCCCATTTGTCAGAACTACCGTTGACTTTTGGTGATATTTCTGTGGCATCCAGAACAAACAAAGTCTTGCGTATTGTAATCCAATATGTTCGAACAGGCTTTCCCTCCAAAGTTGAAGATTTGGGGCTTAAACCACTTTTCAGCAAAAGAGACGAATTGTCTGTTGACAGAAATTGTTTATTGTGGGGCATGCGAGTTGGAATTCCAAATGTATACTGGAAACATTTGCTGGAATTACTTCATGGCATTCATCCGAGGATTGTAAAGATGAAGGCGGTGGCCAGAAGTCATTTCTGGTGGCCTAATTTAGATAAAGATATCGAAAACATTGTTTGAATCATTTATTAATGTTTTATATTTTGTTTTGTTGTTTATCCTCGAAATCAATGTGTTACATTTTCTACTGTTATGTTTTATGCTCCGTGTGCTATGTTTTATTTTTGTAGTATAATTTAGTTGCATTTTTATGGCAACACTTTTTGTAGTTTAGTTCAAGAAGGAGAACTATTTGTGAGTGATGGCCGCACGTTGCTGCTGGGATTATGATTATTAAAATAAGTTTAAAGACAAATGTTATAGTCTACGTTATTTTGTTTGTGTTATTGGTCCGCGTCGACAAACATGTCTGCAAATTGCAAAGCATGTCAGTTGGTAGCAAAGTCTCCTCCAGTGACACCGATACTTTCGTGGGTATGGCCTAAGGCACCATGGGACTGTCTTCACCTAGATTTTGCTACTAAAGGCCAAAGGGAGTACCTGGTAGTCGTGGACAGCTATTCCAAATGGTTGGAAGGGGCAAATGTGTCGTTCACATCAGCAGCAAGTACAATTGCTGTATTGCAGCAGCTGTTTGCCAGATATGGGTCATCACTGGAAGTTGATTCTGAAAATGGTCCTCAGTTCACTTCCAGGGAATTCATAGCCTTTTTAAAATCCTTAGGTATCCTGCAGACCTTAATACCAGCGTATCATCCCCAATCAAATGGTCAAGCTGAACGTACCATTCAGACTTTTAAGCAGTCATTGAGCAAATTCTAAACAATTCACCTCATTCTACGACTGGCTCATCTCCAGCAGAATTATTTCTTGGGCGTCCAATTAGAACTCTTTTTGAATTATTACATCCGTGCACAGCAAGGCATGTTGAAAAAAAAACAATGGTGTCAGAAACAATACTTTGACAGATCTCACACCAGCAATAAAAGTTTATCCTGTGGCCAAGTTGTTTGGGTAAAATCTCACAGAGACCCTTCCAACAAATGGATTCTTGACAAATTGATTAAGCCAAAAGGTTCCAAAACCTGGTTAGTTGAGATAAATGGAAAAAGGTACCTAGCACATATCGATCAAATTCGTCCCAGTCAATTCCAGAATATCAAAATTTTATCATTTCAGACGATTTTTGTAGCACATTTCAAACTCCTCCAACACCAACATCCATCACTATGCCAGACACAGAAGTCCAATATGATGACCAGACTTCTACTGAAATTCAACAATCAGAAGAATATACAACAAAAAGTTCAAACGAGGATATTCCTGTTGCAGATGTCCCAACCAGAAGTTATACAACACGGCTAAGAAAGAAGACAGATAGACTTGATTTATAATCACTCTTTAATTTAATAACAGTGACTTTAAAACATTTTTTAAATTTGATTTATAATGATTCTTAATTTAATAGTATTGACGTTAAAACTTTTTTAAAAAAGAGGGTATTGTGATATCCCTATCATATAAATCTGAACTCCATGTAATTTCATATCACATTCCACATGAAATAGGCATTAGTCAGTAAGTAAACTTACGTGCACGCCAGCAATAAAGATTATCTTATATACGAAAGTATTTTCATATGTCTTAATTGTATTAACGTAAATAGATTATAGTTCACTTACACATTGTTGTGTCAAAGTTTTGAGAACCCCGTTGATAAAAATCAGATCTCATAAAGTGGAGCTGCACAAATCACTTCAGGAATTATTTTTTGCTGTAATATCTTTATTTGAGATTTATTTCTTCTTCTATAATTTGTTTTCCACTAAATTTTTGGTTAGAAACTCTTACTGTTTTGCTACACAAAAATTAAGGGTTAGTTGACCTTCCCTAGACGTTACTAGCGAATTCCTGCACCAGAATTGTTCTATTGAGTTTATTCGCGACGCTATGAAGAAATTTGTAATAACACTATTTAACTCAATCATATCCATCAAAAGTGAGGAAATAGCAAATTTTCTTGATTTCGACCCCTGTAGTGAATATAAGCACTCCATTGTGAACGACTTCATTAATACCTAAAATCAAAGGAGGTCGCCAAACGATGGTCGAATGGGTAAGACACTGCTCTTCGGTACCGGAGTTTACGAGTTTGAATCCCTCTACTGATATGAATGTTCATAGCCGTTCGTTAAGCACTAGGTTTTGTTTTATTAACCCTCGTGTAGCAAAATAGAAGGCCTTAGTGCTTCAAACCCAAGTCCAATTTGCCTCATTGGTATCTCTTGCTCTTATGGAATGTTATCATACAACCGTTTTCAGATTAATTCTAGAGTTTGAGTCGGCATTTCTTTTTTAACAGTTGTCTACGTGAGTATGTTATTGTGCCATATTACAAATCTCTCCGGTGCCTCGTAACTCTGTCTATAAATATGTATAGGGAATACTTGAAGGTAAAATGGATAATATCATCACTCACACCATAATTAAGACATTGGTTAATTTTCTTATTTAGTTTTATGAGCAATAAACTAAAAAAAGGTCATGTGTTCGTATCATATTCAAATCGAGGTAATCAGTTATTCACATTTAGGAAATATTTTAAAAACTTTTATTTGGTTACTATTTATATTCTGATAATTGTATATTCAAAATGGTAAAAAAAGAAACAACACTTGATTTACCTTCCCCCTCCCGTGTGCAAAACATTTCAGTCACAAAAGGCCATATGACTGTTTTCGTAATTAGGAATTATCCCCCAATATTTAGATTGTAAAGGAATAATTGAGATTATTATTGAATTATTTCTTAATTTTTAGATAGTAGAAAAATTAGTTGTCATGGGTAATATAATTATCCTGCATATTTGCATAAGGAATATTGGTTTAAGTTTATACCAAAAGTAATATTTTGGTGTATGAATATATTGTTATATAATATTTTTTACTAGTACTTATTGAACTTAGATTTCAGTTGTGAATTAAATTTCTTCTAATAATTAGGCTTAATATATATAGATCTTTTCACTTTAGATGATCACATATCACAAGAAAACTTTTTAACAAACATAACATTCATTTAGCACATTTTTACGTTTCGGCTTACCACGTGCGTTGGACAGCCTCCATTTTCATCAACATCATCCAGCGTTCTGCGTCTTGGTCATATGACCACATTGTTCATTGCAATCTATCCGCGGTTTACACAATTAACAGAAGAATTTCGACAACATAAATTAAAATTTTTTTCTTTTCAGGTGTGTGGGCTCTAATTAAAAGATAATTGATATTTTTGGTCAATTGATAAAGGTACTTTGAACTCTTCTACCAAACGATGAAGTTTGTCTGAGATCCATTCGGAGCTCGTGCTATATTTGCAAGAAAATAGCTATTACATAAGACAACTTAGTGCAATTTTGTTTTATGTTTCCATTCCCAAAGAAAAACACATACAACTATAACGCATTTTTTACAATAATGTGTGAATAATAATCGAGGTAAATAGTTATTCACATTTAGGAAATAATTTAAAATTTTTAAAACTTTTATTTGCTTATTATTTATTGGTATTTTAAAAAGTATCTTCATTATGATTTACAACAGACCAAATATTTTTTATATAATAAGTCTGTAATACTAGACTCAAGACTCGAGTTGGTGTTACATGGGCACCTGTTTTTTTTTTTTTTTTTACGGCGGCCGAAGACTAGCTCATCGAGAGAGGGTGGACAAGCCCTGTTCCAGGGAGGTGGAAGTTCAGCCCGCGCCAGCTGCGGAGAAGGACATTTTTCCTATGGAGGCGAAAGCTTGACCAAGAGAAAGGGGATTCCACCCTGGCCCTCGCGAACAGCAGTGGAGGAGGCCCGCTCGGAACGACGGAGAAGGGACGGAAAGAGCTGAGACCTAGAGAGGTGCTTTCCGCTCAGCACAATTTGGTTATTCTCGGTCTTATTTCAGCCGCGTTTATGATTAAGATGTTCAGTGTACATATGTTTTAACAAAATCTGTAAAATAATAAAATGTATAGTCAAGGATTTTGTTGCTGCAATAATTAATTGTCGGCCAGTTAAGCATATCAGCGAACCCAAGATACCTGCTCCAGTAACAAAAGGAGAGCAGGTATAGAAACGAGGCGTGCAGACATCGGAAAGGACTGCCGTGGACAAAGTCTACACAATAATAAATTTTTTATGGTTACTTTTAAACTTTCTTAAATTACACAGGCCTGCAATGAAAAAATACAAGGGATGTCACAATTGAACTTTATGTAATTTTTAGTACTGATTTTGAAAAAAAAAATTTAAATGTCCTTCACGTCACATTTTAATTTAAAAATTCAATTTTATGTGGGTTTTTATATATATTTCCTACTTATTTTGTTTTTTCCTTCGTGTTTTTCCTTTATTTTACCATGGTGAAACAATCAAAATACCCATCTGTGGTACACTATAAGAGCGCAATTAGTATTTTAGCTCTTATAGCTTAGTGTAGTTTAGTTTGGAGTGCTACGGTCTACGTTTTTGCAACACGAGGTCTAATGAGACCGGGACCTACAGCTTAAAGCCAATTCCAAGCGGCTACGAACAGCCATGCCAAAGTGGGATCCGAACCCATGAACTCCGGTACCGAAGGTTAGCACTCTAACCAATCGGCCATCGTTCGGCTTTAGTTCTTATAAAAGCTTCAGTGTAGATTCGAATCGGACAGATTCGTAAAAGCCTTGGAATATGCATTGCTCTTGTTAACCATCCCTCCTTCCGGTTGCAATCGCTGTCAACATATAGACGGCTTTATTTTGGCATAAAACCTGGAGACCAGGACAAATCGTGGTCTTCTCATAAAGTTTGTGTGCAGTATATCAATGATTTATGATTCAAAGGAAATAATGCATTACGATTTGGAATTCCAAAGGTATGGCGGGAGGCAAAAAACCACTTTGATGACTGTTACTTTTGTTCCTGCTATACATGTGTTTATAATCGAAAAAATTTCAAGCTAATATTGTGCATAACAAACATTCCTTCGGCCATACGCCCCGTTCCTCATGGACCTGATGTGCCTATTCCTTTGCCTTTGACAGTATTGCCAGTTTTCTCTTTCGAATCTTCTGACTCTGAACATCCTGATGTTCAAGAATCCGAAATAGAATATAATCCCTTTGAATACGATTCCCTCGGTCTTTTCTCTCAGGTTGAACTTAATGATTTGACTAGAAATATGGTCCTTTCCAAAAAGGCATCTCAATTATTAGACTCCAGATTGAAAGAAAAAAACTTACTGGCCAATGGAACCACTTTTTGTTGGTTCAGGAATCGTGAAAGGGAATTTATTCAGTATTTTGACGAAAACGAGAATCTCGTTTATAGCTCAGATGCTTCCTGGATTGCTGACAAAATTTAAGATTCCCTACAATAAAGATGAGTGGAGGCTTTTTATAGATTCGTCAAAAAGGAGCCTTAAAGTTGTCCTTCTTCATCAAGGAAACCAATGGGCGTCTGTGCCAGTTGGACAATCGATGTATTTAAAAGAAAGGTATGAAAACTTAGCTGTCGTACTCAACAAAATAAACTATGCCAACTACGGCTGGACCATTTGAGGTGATTTAAAAATAATCACTATGCTTCTCGGTCAACAAAATGGGTATACAGAATTTCCGTGTTTTTTTTTTTTTAGTGGGACAGCTGTGACAAAGCACAACATTGGGTCGGATAAGAATGGCCAAAAAGGCAACCTAGTGCCAGTCACCAAAATTGTAATTCGAGAAAGCCTGGTTGATCCCTCCAAAAATATTATTGCTCCCACTGCACAAAAAATTAGGTGTTATGAAGCAGTTTGTTAAGGCTCTTCTAAAAGATAGTGATTGGTTTAAATAGATGTGTAAAAAGTTTCCTGTTTTATCCGAATTGAAAGAGGGAGTCTTCGTAGGACCAGACATCCAAAAACTCATGAGGGATAACAAATTTGAGACAACCATGACATCAAAGGAAAGAAAAGCTTGGGTTGCCTTCAGAGATGCTGTCGGATAATTTATGGGCAATCACAAACATCCCAAATTTAAAACAATTGTTACAAATTTCAAGTGTTGGGTTGCTCCATGGGTATAAAATTGCATTTTCTTCAATCACATTTGGACTTTTTCCGGAAAATTTTAGGATCAGACAGCGAAGAACAGGGAAAAAGGTTCTACCAAGACATCAAGGATATGGAGAAAAAATATCAAGGAAGATAGTACAAGAATATGCTTGCCTACTATTACTGGATGTTAGCAAGAGATGAGGATAAGATTGAACATAAAAGAAGATCGTCAAATAGAAATTTTAAAGGAAAAAATAGCACGTAATTGAAATGTCTTTCTTTTGTCCTTAGTGTCAAATTTGTTTCAAACTATCATTTATTTCATGTATAAACCTTAATAAACGATGTAAAAATAGGTCGTTGTTGTTTTTTTCTAGAAACTTCTTATAAAAGTAATGTAAAAAATTTAATAATGAAGGAATTTTTTTCTCGTCCAGGTGCGGATCAAGCATTCTGGCAGCTATGGTTTCCATTCTTTATATACAATATATACATATATATATATATATATATATATATATATATATATATATATATATATATATATATATATATATATATATAAATTTTAATTGATGTATAAAATTAATATGTCTTACCCTGAACAGATTAAATAAACTCACATGAGTAGATAAAACCCACTGTTGCCAGTTAGTACAAGCAAACAGTTCGAGAGCATTTTTTTCATATAGGACATTACAAGTAATAAATATATCAATTTTACAAAATTTCCAGATGTGATGGAAAAAAATGGAGGTCATTTTCGAAATCAGTTTACCAAATAACTTAAAAGTAACAAAAAACTTCTCTTGTATTTTTCAAAAATTTCAAATTTGCAGACCTGTGTTATGGACATAAAGTGCCTAAGTTATTAAAAATTTATTACTTAGGCACAATTAATCCTCTATCTCTCTTATCATTTTTCCTTTGAATAATTTAATGAGGTTTTATTGGATTTTAATTAAATTTTCTGAGTGTTCAAGAACAGTTATTCATACTGAAGATGAAATATCAAAAGACTAAGAAATTAAAATTGCAAAATTAGGACATAACTTATTTTTGAAGAGTGTAGTTGCATTTCTAACTAACTTTTGAAGAAATACTGTATCTTTCTTGTGTAGAGGGACGAGACTCTTAGTTATGAGAGAGGATGTTGTTCAATAATAAGCAGTTTCAAAAACCATTTTTTATTCTTTGGTTACTTTCCACAACACAGTACAAAGAAACATATCACAAGACAGCACACCCAGAGAAAGTGAGTGGAACCATGGGAAAACTAGATGGCTCTCGTAGCGCCACCTATCATAAAAGGAGAGGACAGCAACACTTGAACGAAATTTTAGTCATTTTTATTTACATCTGGTTATTGAGTATTTATTTTTAATATTTATCTTGAAAATTAATCTCTTTGGAGAATTAAACTAAATTACATTTAGTGTAAGAAGTTCATTTTCGATAATAAAACTTTTTTCACTGAAAATAAATTTCTAATTGCACTAAAAACAATTTTGTTTCTTGAAAGTCAATCTATTTGTAGAAAAAGTTTCATTATATTTAATACTACAACACATTCTTCCATTATTTACAAAATTTTTGCACTAAAAACCAATTCCTTGATCATAACAGTTTGAATGTTTGCAGAGGAAATGCGAGTATAACTCTACATGTCATGCAATAAGTTTGTATGATTGTAAAAAATTATCTTCAGTATCATTAAAGTACTTAGTATATATTGTAATGAGAAATAATTGACCGTAGAATTTCGGTAACAGAAAATTTACAAGCTGTTTATTTAAAACAAACAGAAAGGTTGGTCAAACCTATAGATACTTATGAGATTAGAACTACAGTATTCATAAATTCATAAGTAGCATGAAAAAAAAATACAAATTTCAAGTTAATATATTAACTTGAAATTTGATAATTTTTACATTAAATAGAAAAAGTAGCAAAATAAAAATTGAACACTAAACCTACCAACATTTTATACATAGCGCTTTCTACAGATGGCAGTCAAATGACCGCTTTTCAAATAAACGTTATAATATTTTCCAGCTGATTATAAATAATACAGAATTTAGCTTAGGCAATTAAACACAAAATCATTATTATATAACATTTCAAAAACATTGTAATACTAGACTCAAGACTCGAGTTGGTGTTACATGGGCCCCTGGTTTTGTTTCAGCGGCCGAAGACGGATACCCCGAGAGACGGTTGGTAAAGGTTCCACAGGAGGGGGGCGAGAGATGCGATTCCGCCCGCGTCAGCTGCTGACATTTTCCCGTAAAGGCGAAAACGACCGAGGGGGGGGGATTCCCCCCGGCCCTCACGAAGAGGAGTGAAAAAGGGATGCCCGGTCGGAACGACGGGGAAAGGATATTATTCTTCGGAAAGGAGTAGAGACCGAGGGAGGTGTTTGTCCGCTCGGCACAGTTTATTTTTGTCCTCGGTCTTATTTGAGCCCTGTTTGGGTATGATTTGCGTTGTATATATGTTTTGACAAATCTTATTAATAAATGTTTAATCCAGAGTTTTGTCGCTGCTGTGCTTCATTGTCGGCCACATAGGCTTTAAGCGAACCCAAGATACCTGCTCCAGTAAAAATAGGCAGGCAGGTATAGAACGTGGCGTGCAGACTTCAGAAAGTGCAGCCGGGGACGCGCGAGGCGTTTTACCAACCTTTTTTCTGGCGGGGGGGGGGGGGCTTTTGGAATATATATTCTTAGGAGGAAGATTGGAAACTTAGAAATTATATTACTTGAGTAATATATAGATATCGTTATTCAAATTAAAATAAAAGTTTTTCGTCGTTGCAATTTTTACAGATGGAAGAACTCTCCCTCAAACATTTTCTACAAGCATATTTTTTTCAGGTAAAACAAATGGTTTTTTTTTTTTTTTTTTTTTTTTTTTTTTTTTTTTTTTTTTTTTAAAGAAATTGTAGTGCAATCTGCTGAAGTTGTCTCCACATATTTTGTTTCTTGTTCCTGTAAATCTCGATATTTGGTGGCAAGTTCCTCTGCCAACTGAAATAACAATTCTTGTCGCAGCACCCTTTCTCCGGTTTTTTGAGTACAAAATTGTATATATTTTCTAGCTGTCGAAAGAACTCTCAAGGTAGATAATGATAAAGTACATGTGATTATCGGAAAAAGCGAAAGAAGAGAGATAGATATTGAAAAATTAAGGAGCTACATATTATAGAAAAAAATAGCGTAGTAAATGAAAACCTGGAATTAAACAATTTTGATTAAAGTCTGAAAATCGTCACTTGATCCTTCTGGTGTTAAGGATATACAAATTATGTCATGTTGTCCTAAATCTAGAAGTATAATAGCTGACTTTGTTTCCTTAAACGGATGAACTATTTAGTGGAATTATAAGATTTTCTCAATATGAAGACATCAAAAGAGATTTTGGTCTTGTTTCAAACACTACAATTCAGTTTTCATAGAGAAAAATGAGAGATGGGAATAAATACTGGTACATTATTTTAATTAACTACAACATCAAAGGCAAAGCAACAAAACCCAAAGGCAGGAAGAATCTTTTGTTGGGAATGAGGAATTTGCACATGCGGGGGATTCGAACAACTTAGTGTTTTTCTGATAATTTCTGACTCGTAGATTCCAAAAATGTTCTCAAAAATGTAAAAAACTGGGTCCATCATTTAAAAAATTAATTTTAAAGTTAAGCGAAAATCACGTGACATCAAAACGCTCCGTGATTGGTTGTGATGTCATCGTTCATGCAAACCAATATTTTTGTATTGCTTTTAAGCGCGCACTATTTTCCGATTTTGTTTTTGCAAGTTCCTAAAATTTTCTAGCTATCAAAATTTATTTTTATTTAAACCTGAAGGTTTATTTTATCGATCTAGATAGCTTAGTTATCTCAATTTGTCATAAATGTCTCTTCTACCTGGATTTACCAAAGCACAATCAGACAACCTCCCGAAAATTGACAGCATATCAATGTTTCCTTTCTTGGCAAAAAACCCGGATTTTATGGAAGCAGAAATACGAGGAATTAAAACCCAAAGGTATGTAAAATCATTTATATTTTTTTCCAATTTTACTTAACATGTATTCATACTTTATTCATGCTAAACACAGCTCTTTTGTTTTTAAACACAAACAAGTTAAATAAATATACATATATCATATACACACACATTTGTAGTAGCATCGTTTTTTATAAATAGAGACGGATGTAATAGTAAAATAAAAATTAGAGGAGTTATTTATTGTGAGACCGGTCTCATTAGCCTTCGTGTTGCAAAAAGTAGACCGTAGCACTCCAAAACCAAACCAAAACCAAACCAATTCTTAGATATTTTAAATATGATGAAAAGAAATTTAAAATCTTTAAACGGCTTTACTTAATTATTTATACATTTTTAAATAGCAATACAATTTTATTGCCTTTAATATTAATGTCAAATTTAAAAATGTATAAAATTTCTCAAATTTAATTTTTAAAGTAATATCATTATTAAGTATTTTAAAAATATTATACTTTTTTTCAAATTAGTCACCAATTTAATTGAAAAGTATCACTGTGATTTGATACACAAGAAAGTATGCATCTCTGAAGAAAATATTTATAATACCTTGAAAATACATAACCTTCCCCTCCCCCGAGTTATTTATTAGATAATTATATGCTTTAGATATTTATATGTTTTTCGATATTTATATGCTTTATAAAATATTTATTGTACTTGAACTCTGTGATAATACTCGAAAATTAGCAGTTTTAAAAGTTAAATAGCAGTGGTTAATCAACAATCCTTTTAAAGGTATAGATGTATTTTTATATAATTTAATTGTTCTAAATTAGTAATATTCAAACAAAAGCAAGCATTTACTTACTGAGAAATGGTCTTCACAAACCCATAAAGATGATTTATATGATAATTTGGGATTTAATTTCTCATCCCTTTTCATCCCAGTTGTCCAGATTTTACGTGTATGTGGGTCTTTCGGGACGCTGAAAAATATCTTCTCATTGCAATTAGTTGTTGTATTTTTACAGAGTGGCACAATACAATATTTAGAGTATGATTTTTTAATGCCAGACATAACAAAAAAAATTCTATTATATGCGATACTTTACACAAAAACAAATTTAAAAGTCGCCTTTTAACATGTAAACAGCATAGGCGCTCGGTGTCTGCATGAACGAAGACGTCACAAACTCGGAGGAGAAAAAGTATCGTTTTTGACAGACGTTAAAGAGTCCGCTATAAATCACTCATTAGGCCCCCAAATGAAAGAAAAATAGCTACTGTCCTGCTTACTTTTTTGTCTTCTATCGTTTAAAATCAAAATTAGAAAACGTGAAAATTCCTCATTGGCCAAAATATGTCTGTGCAGTAATATTAGCCGTTTATATGATGCTCCTATAATAAGACAGGTGTTCTGTATTAAAACAATTCTCAATATTATTATATTTAGTTTTATTTGAAAGCCCGTCATATAAAGGGATCAATAAAATTTTTAATTTTTCAGAATTGTAAAGTTATGTATAAGGCAGGTAAAAACATGGTTTGTTTTTTGGATGAGAATTATCTGGTACACGTACAATAATTTGTTTATCTCCATACTCCTCTAAAGTCTCCTGATACTGTGAATGCAGTTTTGAATCACGTTGAATTCATTTAGAAATATAATTCAAAGTTATCTTAGCTACTTCAAAATTATCATTAAGTTCTTCCCATTTTTGTCATAAAAAAGGAATAAATTATGAATTTATTTTAAAAGTTTAGAAATATCTCGAAAAGTTTTAGACATGGTAAAATATAAAATTGACGTTAAAAAAAACTTTATGGACCGTATGTTAGTTAGCAACTTTAATTCATATTACGTGACAAGATTGATAGCAGAGGTTTTAATACTGACATTGATTATTTGGCGGTATGTGTGAATGATGTCCAAAATTTAGCGAATCGATGGCCAGCCGTGTGGTTCTGTATGAAAAACAAACTTCTTCATTTTCAAAGATATACTTAAACGCTAGATATTTATTAGTCCGTGAAATAGACTTGTACGAAAAGAATTTGTTGTCAATACCGGTGATAAAATTTTTATTGCAACAAAAAATAATCAATGATTCAATTTAAAATTATCACATATGTACCTAATATGTTATTTAAACCAAATTTAAAAGAAAATTATTTACTTAATATCTAAGTTCAGTGATAAAACTATGAAAATAATACAGACAATATTTAAATAAGAAATAATTAAAGGAGATGTTTAAAGGAATGGCGTCATATTGCTAGAAAAAAATGTTATTTTTATCTATCTATTATGGGATAAATTGATAAATTTAATCACCTGCTCTTAACCGGGAAAATTAGGGCTTGAAATAATGGCAAAAGGGGGGAAGGCGTGGATTTCATCCATTTTAAAGGCGGTAGTGTTTTTTACTGTGAGATGAAGCATATTTATAAAAACTTATTTTAGAATAGGATTGATAGTTTAAGAGAAGATAAACTTGAATTTTGCTAACCCTAACTCATCAAGAATCCAATATGGATGCCTCTATCCATTCTATAAATTCGAGGACAGAGAACTATTATACTGTATTTTTAGCAGCAGCTTGAAATTCTAGTCAAAATCAGGGCTAATCTGAGGCTACTGTATATTAATGCATATTTTACGATACATTTAACAGAACTCGTTTATTTTCATTACAGCTCAAAATAGTATATTAAATGAAGTCGAAAGGTATCTAAGATATGCCAACACAGAAATAAATTAACGATATTGTAAATAACACTAGTAGAAATAATTTCACATCATTCACTCAAGCAAATTATTTTCGGAATTTCTTACTATTTTGTAGTAAGTGTTCTATATTTGTATTAATTTATTTTAAATTTTTTCATAATTTTTGTACAATTATTTGTTGTAATTATTTTTGAAATTAACTGTTTAATTTTGGCAGTAACTGTAAACGTGGTTCTTTCAAGTGGAAGCTCAGTTCTCCATTAGTGGCATTACGAGTAAAGAAACTAAATTTAATTACCTCGTTGATCAGTTAGAACCGAAATTCAAGGAAAATATCTGGGGCATTATTAAGGATGCCAGTAAGACAGATAAATATTCTGCCTCCAAAAATCGGCTACTCAAACCTTCAACCAGTGGATTAAACGTCTTCTCACAGGACTTGAACTTGGTAAGGAGCCTAGCCAGTTACTGAGGAAGATGAAATCTTCCGCAGTAACTGGGATGGTTCCGCACGCTGTGAAAAACATCCTAATTGCTAGTGAGGAAGATATATGGACGATAAAATTATAGAAATGAATCCTAGATCGGAACTTTCTGCCGTAATTTGGGAGGGGCAAGGAGGACCTCAGAATTATTAAAGGAGGGGCAAACTTATAGTTTAACCCCTGCAGATTTTTAAGGTTTTATTCATTTATGAAATTTTTGATTCGACATTGTAATGAATATTGCAGTTATTTTGTTTTATTAGTGTGCTTAAGACTTATTTTAATTCCGGTTATCGCCCTTTCTTGGGACATAGGTATCCAAATTTGTAGTTTTGCCCCTCCGAATGCTTTAGGTTTTATTCATTTATTAAAGCAAAGTATAGGTACTTGAATAACTATATGCTTCTCGAATTTTACAAGACGTTTATTCAGGAATAAATACAGTAAAACTTCTCCGAGCGGTCACCCCTGTATAGCGGTCACCCTTCTGAACGGCCAATTTTTCATGGCACGTATTTTTTGACTCAGAGACCTAATGGTAAAATAACCTCTTTCAGAGGCCACCTGACCCCCTCTAAACGGCCACCGAGTGGGATTGCCCCTTTCATTTTTCGGGAAATTCTACTCACTCAGTGCTTTAATTTTGAGCGGGAATACTCAAGGTTAGTTTTATGGTCGGATATAAGACCCAGGAATAATTTGCGAAGTCAATTCCCGGGGTCCCCCCCCCCCTTTCGTAGAAACATTAAATCTGTTATCCCTTTTGTATTCTCCCCACACCCTTCAGATAGGGAATCCATATTGCACCACCCATAGAAACTGAGGGAGGAACTGGACAATCAGACGTTTCTGGTATCCTAAGGCCTTTGCTTGGAATTCCAATAGGTACAGTAAAGAAAGAATTGCACATCTGTCAGCAAAAATGTCTTCCACGCCAGTTTCATTTTATTAGATTGTAAGTGATCTGAGTTGCAACGACGTCGAAACGCGTTTTCCTAAATCTCGAGTAGTGCATTGAAGTTCTGCTTGAATATGAAAATGGCAAATCGGCAGGAGTACTGAGTGTGTTAACTACAGGCATGTTTCTAGTTTGTTCGACGCAATGGGTTAGTTACAGACAATTGTTTTTGCTTGTCACTTGTGTGCTGTCTTCTCTGAATGGGTCAGAGTGATGGTAGACCTGTGTCAGCATTTTCACTTGTCAGCTAATAATTGACACTCATCTCTGTACTTTAATTTTCAAATCTCACAATAACTCAGTATTTACTATTCATATGTTTACTTAATCAAACTCTAGTGTGCTTTATGTACTTTTTGGTCCAAAATATAGACATGCGGCTCATATTCTGACAGTTCTGTAGCCATAAGTTTCGGTTTGAGATAACAGCCGCGCCCTTGAATGGTGCCGCTTTGTGGTGTGTTGCCAAGTTCCGCTTCGCATCGGTTTTGGCGAATTTTCACCACCGGAGTTGCGCCTCACTACGATTGGGTTTTTGTTCTCGAAGTTTCATTGGTCAGAGCACTACTCTCTCCTTAGAGCGCGGGGTATTCTAGCAACCCTCTTGCTGGCTGTGTTTCGGCGTGACAGAGATTTTTTTAAGAACTTTGCTGACGTTTTTGGTCCCGATACTGCGACATTTCTGTAGTTATCTTTTCCATCTGCACATTAATCGTCGTAATATTTTTTAAAACAACGCAGCAAAATAAGGGTAGAAGTGGACTCTATTATTTGCAATTTGGAATTATAAAATGACTGGAACCGAAGTCAGAATCTTTTCTGTCTACTTTCACTCAACACTTTACTACGGGTCCTTACATTCTACGTGCTGCTCCCTTCCTATGCTCCAACTCTTCAGTATATCTTCGATCAACTATTAGAAGCGATATAAATCAATCAATCTCACAGATTGTGTATGGTACAAATATTAGGCTACCTGGTGAATTTTTTGATGAACCAAGTTCAAAATTATATCTCGAAACCTTTGTGGGCAGACTACAAAATTTTATGAAAGAATTAAAACCGTTAAAAATTCAAACCCCTTCTAACCAGGTAATATTTATTCATAAAGATTTAAAAGTGTGTTTGTGCGCAGAATATGTTTAGATAGAATAAAAAACTTCTTGAGCCAGCTTATGAAGGTCCTTTTCAAGTCATGGAAAGACAAGATAATTATTTTTCTATAAAAATACATGACAAAAATGTTAATATCTCTATAGATAGACTTAAACCTGCTTATCTGATCATAGACACTATGTTGCAGTCATCCACTACTCTGCCAAAGGATAATATTGACAATGCCGTGGATGAATCTGTACTTTCTCAGACTCAGCTCCTTGTAAATACTCGTTCTGGGAGAAAAATCAAACTTCCTGTTAGATTTCGAACTGGAAACTACAATATTGCCTTTCAATGTTTGTTTAAAATTTAAAATTTACTATTTTTTGTGATTAGTGTTATAGTATAATGTAACTAGGTTATCGAATGCATTTCTTAATATATTATTTACTTTTAATGCTTTGTATTTCTACTTAACATATTTTTCTTTAAATGTTATATATATTTCTCTATTAGAATTAATTTCCAAATATTTTAGTCGAGTACTTCATTATATTATTGTATTCATTATATTACTTCATTCTTAATTTTGCTAAGTTAATTGTGTCAATATAACACAAAGATAGTATTTAGTTGTATTAACAGAGCCCTGTGATGTACATAAAATCTCTTTTTCTAATTTTTTAAAGAAACTTTAATAGATATCTTATGGCTTAATATAAATATCATCTAACTATAATACGAGGAATGGTTGTGAAGTCGAAAATCGCCCCAGAATTAATAAACTGTAGTAAACTTGGGGATCTGGGGGTTTTGGTCACGAGGAATCGATTGGCATCGGTTTTGACGCGCTAAGGTCACGTAGTTCGGCGCTACAGATAGGGCCGGGTTCGAACCCCGGTGCGGGCAAACTTTTTTCTCATGCGTCCAAACCAAGTGAAAATTGGTACCCGGGGGTTTTCGACCACGAGGAATCCATTGGCTGTAGTTCTGACGAATTAATAATAATAATAAAAGTCTTTATTGATTTGTCTTTATTCCTTGATATCGGTTTCCATTTTTATTTTCTATCAACTCTAAATATTAAATTAATGTAGCAAAGTATATATAACACATAAACAATATAGTAAAAAAAAATAATGCAAACAAAAATTTTGAAAACCAACCACAAAAAATTAAAAATAATGCTTCACTAACGTAGCCGTCGCCGCGTAAGTGCGTCGTCGGCATACCAGGAGGTGCCGCTCTGACGCGCCAGTGCGTCGGTGGCAGCGAACGTGTTAAGGAACTGATTTCGATTTCAAATCACCGTCAACAAAGTTCGACATTTCAATATTCATCAGATTTCAAGCTACATTTTCAACATGCAGAACGCACCTCTACATGAAATGCTTCAAGGAGCCGAAATTTTGGAACAACAAGCGATCAACTCAATTATACCCGCAAATGGACAACTAGAAGATACCGTCATTGTCAGAATGCTTCTCCATTCAACACACTTCAATCTTTACACTGCTCACTTTGTACCATTTCTTTAATTGTATAATTTTTTGTTATCAATTACATTTTATTTCCTATGACTTTTCAAACTTTAATTTTGTATAGAATAGTTCCCTTTCCAAACAACTTTGTTTAGAATAGTTTACAATGGTGCACTTTAACCAGTTATCTTTTCACTAATGGTTTCACAAATTTTCTTATGGCATGTATTGTTTTGATAAATCACAATTGAAAATTTAAATCTTCGAGTTAGCTTCGATACCTGTTTTCTCCGAGCGGAGGTCGGTCACCCGGTACTATCTATAATACTCCTTTAATTGCAATTTTCCCTTCTACCATGATTTCTTTTCTTCGTAACAGTTACTGATGTTGCAGTAAGAGGAATTGCAATGTTTGGAATTTTTGAAGCAGCTCCTAGGTGGTGCCAACACAGAAATAAATTAACGATATTGTAATCGATACTAGTAGAAATAATTCCACAAGTTTCACTCAAGCAAATTATTTTATGTATCATTAAATAATCAGAATTTCTTACTATTAAAAGTGTTTTATATTTGAATTAATTTATTTTAAATTTTTTCATAATTGTATAATTATTTGTTGTAATTATATTTGAAATGAACTGTCTAACTTTGACAGTAACTGTAACCGATTATGTTGTATATTCAGTATTATCCAGCAAGCTGTTTGTATAAAAATAGAAACGTGACTTGATCTGTAGTTTCAGCCAAATGATTTTTTTTTTTTTGGTTATGTGAACAACACATGTAGCAATAAATGCAAACTGGCTTTAATATCTTGCTATTTTTTTCTTCCTTTCTTAAACTTACAAGTACAATATTTAAAAAAAGTGCGTTAATAATAAACATACATCCCCATCGAATAACAACACAGATGATTTCAATAAGTGTGGAATGTGATTAACTCAAAAACGTGGGTCCATTGAAAATCCTCCGAAGTTTACCGCGATTCTCGGAGAACGAGATCACATACCAAACAACAGTGAGGTGCCGAGTTTTCTAGATCAGCAATACAGCAATTAAAAGTACAGAGGAAATATATTAACAGGAGACCCTACCATATTCAGTCTAGAGGGTGACGCCATTATATACGTCATAATGACGTCAGAAATAATATTAATCCCAACGTAAGATGAATTAGTACGTGTAGTTACTGTAAAAACTTTAAGGGTATGGTTAAAAGACCTATTTCTACTTGTGTTATTACCTGCATTATAATAATGAATTCTTGATGGGTGGGAGTTATGTTTGATCCTTTATATTGTAATGTAAATTGTATTTAAGTTTTTCGTTTTGCTTTCTTAATCACAGAGGACAGCTCCTGAGAGATCTAAGATAAACATTCTATGTTATAATTATCTTTGTGTTCTGACTGTGTGTGTACATTCTGAAAAGTTTTGATGCCAGTCTTTTAAAAAGGCATCTTGTGATGCAGATTTAATATATGAAATTGTGCTTAGTTTGCTCAAAAGTTTGCGGCATCTGTTCTTTTACTTTTACTTATTTTCTGAGTAATTGTGATGACTTAAAGAATAAATATTGAAAAGATATTCTCAAGTTTTCATTTCAAAGGCCTGAATATAGAAATATAATGAGATTCATAAAAGTGCAGAAATAATTTCTACTTTATTTACAAGAATAAATATTTAAAAACAAATACGATACTTCCTATTTATTTATGCGAGTAACCTTTGCTCTCCCGGTTCATTTAAGATCTGTCCAGTACACACAAAAAAATAATAATAAATAGAATAAAATAGTAGCATATAGAATAAACATGGCATAGATAGCTATATGTAATATTTGAATAATTACAATAAAAATATTTTTGAAACATGCGAAAAAAAACTGGATTAAAATGAGAAATAAAATTCGATTCTTCAGGGTCATTAATGTTTATGAATAGCCTCACAAAATTTTTTATATATTGTGTGACTAGAATCCCAAACAGTGAAACATTTTCCATGTACCTTCTGTGTTTCATGATCATTAAAATACCTATAGAATGCAATTAGAAACAGAAATTGAGATATCATAATGGAAACAGATGAATAACAGTTGTAATATAAACGCAGTGAAAGAGTTTGCAACTCAATAATTTTAAAACAATGCTCCAAATGATTAATGAAGAAAGAAATTTTCCCTCGAAGCGGTTCGAATTTCCAGCCGAATAGCAACTGCTCCAATATTTTGCTTATCCTCACTAGAAATTATGCAATTAACCAAGAGATTGTATTGTTATTGTTATTATTGAAATTCACCTATGAGATCTATTAATGCAGATGACACTCTTTCGTACATTTTCAAAATTTTACAAAAAACTTATTAATAATATCTATTAGAAACGGCATACAATCGAACATACTAGCACAATCAACAAACCCCTTGAAACAGAAAGCTCTACGAATGAAAATAAATAAAGCTACTAACAGATAACAGGTAATTTATCTCTAGATGTTGTCTCATTTTTTGACTCGCTACGAGAGAGAAGAAAACTAAACCGCCTTTATCAAATTAGGGAAGCAATAAAAAATATTTCTGCTCACAAGGAACATTTTGAAATTTTTTAGTAAACAGTTTTCATACCCTGGCCATTTGACGCTGTTTATTCAACATTTAGTGATGTGAGATAAATTTTAGCTCGCAATAATTTACATTAAAAAAAAAATCTCCAAATTTCTTTTTCATTAAGATAAGAAAATATGATTGCATATTTTACCCGGAAACGATTTTTCAATCAAAAAGAGTTTTATTAAAGAAAAATAAAGAGTTATATTATTTGCCATTTTGCTTATTATTTTTAAGAATGCACTTTGAATATTTATTTTTCATCATTTATTAATAACTCCCCAATTGTAAACATGAATTGAAATATCAGTCTTCTCCATAGCAAAATTAAAAAAGTATTCCTTTAATAGTTAATTAGTATTTATTTTTTGTTAAAAATAAAAAAGGCTGTTTGATTCTCTTCATTATTTTTCCATTAATAGGAACTGATATTCCCTTGCATTTTAAGATTCCTGGAGCTGAGTATATTGATGACTATATTTATTTTAATACTCTAAAAAACAGTTAATAAGTTTTTTCTTATTGTCATTTATTTACTTCAAAGCAATATGGGACTCATGCAGCTAAGAAGCTTTCGAGTTTGACACAAATAAGGATAGAGCGAGAAACTTGACCTAAATTGACAAATAAATTGTTTTAAAAATATATAACTTTTTATTTATTTATTAATTTCTGAAAACAATGCAGTTTCAACTTTAATGGTGCTCTCCAGAAAGAGAACAGTTTTAACAAAAAATGAAAAATGGTATTCATTTTCAAATCTATATTATTCAAATGTAGAATGTTATGTTCGAAGACGAATCAACGTATTTCAAATAACTGATTCGACATACATTTATACTGATCAATGGCTTGCCTTTCAAGAAAACGACACAGCAGAGATTCTATCTATCAATGTCTTATGTCGTCTTAGTATTTCTATTTGCGTTAAATGAAAGACTACAAAAATATTTCACAAATTAGTATATCATTATAAGAAATTTCCGGTATTATTTCTTTACAGTGAAATATTTTCTCGAGATGAGACCAAACACCTTAAAGCGACTGTGGAAATAATTTTTATTGTTCCAAACTGATTAGCTTAAAATGTAATATAACATTTATGCAAAAGTAACTAAAGTTCAAAAGTAAAATACTAATTATTTCTGGAGCTATTATATGAAAGTGAGCGTTGTTGAAAATGGCCATTTCTTTTACGTGTAATTTGGTTCTTATATTTATAAAATAATAGCATTAAGCATTCGCTGAACATATAACGGGAAAAGAAAGAATATCATGTTTTGTTATAGAAAACTGTTCTTTAAGTACAGAATTCTTAGATTATGTGCACAAAGTAAATAAATCATAAATTTCAAAGAAATATGGCAGCTAGAAATGCATTTCAAATGTTTTAGGTAGACAAAAATTTTTATTTGAAAAATATTTATATCTATTATCAACAATAATTGAACTGTACGAATGTTGGGGATAATATTATAAATATATGTATATATATATATATATATATATATATATATATATATATATATATATATATATATATATATATATATATATATATATATTTAAAAAAAAATTTCCATCTTATTTTTAGTTCTACTTCATAATTCGATGGAATAGACATATCAAAATTTCGTTCAACTGATATTCCGCTGTCACCTAAAATAAAATAAGGAGGGACTGAAAAGTATAAAACATTATCCCTAATACTTATTTACCTGGCATTCCTGTGTCTCGAGATAAAATAACCGCAGCTCCATATTTGAAAAGAAAGACCACAGTGAGACAAGAGATAAAAAGAGCATATCACAAACAGAGCAGATCCAAAGTTCAGAACTGTAATGCGCTACTGATTTTCGGGCATGACGGCATCAAATTTCTTAATTTGCAAAAATGTAAGATTAACAATGTTTAACTACTTAAAGCCAATTTTCTGTTGGTTAAATGCAGACAAAAATAGTGATTTGGATATATCGGATGATATAGAATACATACAATAACTACTAAAAATACGTACAATAAATTCATACGTATTTTCTCCCACTTACTATTAACAAAGATTTAAAAAAATGTATTTCGGTAATAATACCTAGTACATGAGATCTAGATGTAGTGGTACTATAAAAAACGTCCCAAAAATTTTTGTTAAGAAAATAATTCACCAAAAAAAGAGAAACACTATCTAACGTTCAATATCTTCATTTCTGCCGACCGGCAAAAGTCAAAATTAATCGCTTTTTAAAAAAGTATTCCTAACTCAAATATAGTAAGGAAAATATTGAAAAATCCATTCAAAATTGGCCTTTCTTAATTTTCCAAGTAATAAATATTTCACTATTCTGAAATGAAATACTCACCGTTTCACTCCAATTTCTTGTGAACCCTCAACAAAATTGTTCAAATTACACAACAATACAATTCGTACAGTAGAAAAGCAAACTAACAAATACCTCAAAATTAAGTTTGAAGACAGCAATGAAATAATAACAAGTGTCATTTCTTCCCCAATCAAAAAGGTATATGACACGAAAATTCAAACAAACGGTTGCTATGCTATTTATTTATTGCGTGCACGCAAATGGATCTTTGCGCAGTTCCAAATGGTAAATAATATTTTATAAAATGGAGGAATTCAGTTCAAAAAAGTAATTTTCAGTTACTCGAAAAAATGGGACTGAATTTGAACAAAATTTAAATGAAAGATTGTTTGTTTGGGAACAATACATCTGGAGAGGAACAAGATTAAACAAACACACCATTACAGTTGCAAGCATTTGATTACTCACATGCAAGTTTCATATTACTCTTTATTGCCTAACAACTCAGACGCAACTCTTCACATATATACAAATGCTTGGAATAATAACTGTCCACAGAAAAATCTTGATACCTCGCTGATTACTCAATTAAATTACACTTTCATAAAGCATTTAGAAAAAACTGAGTACTGAACTAATTGAGCAATCCTCATAAGATATTTATTAATAGAACAAGAAGTCCCAACCTGTTCATTATTCACTTGAGAATGAAATAATAATCCAGAGAAAGTTGGAGTTTGATACACTTACTAAAATTTCTATGAGCCTTGATTGACAAATAAACTTATTTATATTTCTCAATTGTAATAAATATGAATGGTACACATTCATAGCTTAGTATCAGGGGCAATCCCATTTTGGATACTCCAATGGTCAGTTTATTCATATCTAATGCAAATCATTACATTTGCTAAACGTCACCTATTTGCAAGCTTGAAAGTAAATAAACACTCATAGAGCCTCAGATACATTCCAATTAATATAAACATAAAATGTCTTATTTTATAGCATCAAATTTAAAAATGTCCTGGAGTAATATTATTATACCATATTTACAAGTGTCGGTGTAAATTGACCTCTTTCTCGTATCTTTTATTATTTCCCAATAATGATCCCAAAAATTTCAAACATGGTTAATATATTTATGGTATTGTTGACTATAATTTGAGAAATGACGATTCTTTAAAATTTTAGCTTTAAGCATAATAACCCCTAATTATAGCATCATAAGTACTACTCCTAAAAGTATTTTGAACAAAATACATAACAATAGCAAATATAAAATCAGACTTCTGTAAAACTAGCACAACTTTACCGAGATAAATACAGTGGACAACAATAGGATCTAGAATACTCAGAACTTTGATGTCATCTACATGAAGCTTTAAAGCTTGTAAATTCTAGAGACAAAACCTGTTCCATATAACTAATTCAAATCTTCCTTCAAATTTGGCAAATTAGCTTCATTTGAAATTTAAATTTTGAATAACTTCAACCTAAAAAATGGAGATACTCACTCCGTGATTTAAGCTTCAAAAGTTGATGTTTTGTAACATAAGAGATAATTAGACTGCTTAAAACTCATTCCAAATATTTGTTCCTTCAGAGGATTTGACTATAGTGCTAAAAATCAACACAATTACTAATTCTTAAGCAGCCGATCTCAGTCTCATTAACCTTCCTGTAACAAAAAGGGGATTATAACCACAGGCGGATGCACTGGGCGTGTGCCCGGAATCCTGGCTTCTGGGGTCTACAAAACCCAAACTTTACATATTTTTCTAATGCAATTATAACTGCATACAAGTTTTCAACTAACAGTAAAACAGGATAATACACTGCTCAAAACAGTGAGGGAAGTACATGGTTGTAACGAAATTATGCACATACTTACACCGATAAGTAACATAAAATAAATCAACCATAATTTAAAGCCTAGCAGGAAACAGATGAAGAAAATCTCGTGTGCAAATCAAAGTTCATGACGTCAAGTACCAGAAAAATATTATAAGGGTAGAAATCGGGATGTTGCAGACACTTCTGTTTCATTGCCTTAACTGCGAAATTTGATTGCTCAGTTTTTTTAGAATTTTTCTTTATTTCTTTATTTTTTATTTTTTAGAAAAGGTAATTTGAAATACGGGATTTATCGGAATCCAAGACATGGCGTATTAAAGGCAGTGTATAGTAGCAGTATATGGCGTATATAATGTCGCGGACGCTGTTGGAGTCACCAGAAGTGTTGTTGCAAGGCTGTGGAATCGATTCCAAGACACAGCGAATTTTAGACGTCGACCAGGGCAAGGTCATCCCCTCGCACTACAGCAACTGATGACCGGTATATAGTGTTAACAGCTCCTCGAAACAGAACAGACAATGCTAATCAGCTTCAAAGACAGTTGTTCTTGGCAACAGAACGAAGGGTGCCAGCCAAAAAGTACGTAATAGGCTTCATCTGGTAGGTCTATATGCACGCAGGCCAATAGTCTGCATTCCGTTGAACTCACTCCACCGTGTGACCCGAAGAAAATGGGTAATCAAGCACCAAACCGGCCCTCCAGGTTTCTCCCGGTGATGGTGGGCAGATAGCGAGTACTGGGTCAGCCCGCCATTCAAGGCGTCCGGAGCAATCCAAGAGCGGAAGTAGAAGACTGACACTTGGGAGGAGAATTAGAAGACTATTGGATGCTTAGATGACCTCATGGCGCTGAAATTAGTGAGCATGGGAAGAAGATGGGCTGTTGAACATCGAGACTGAGAGCAAAATGCCGATTCAGTCTGGAGTGACACCTGACGTGTTTTGGTATCGAAGGAAAGGGGCACTCGAAATAACCTGACATTCGTTCGTGAAAGGTTACAATACAGATGAGCTGGTTGGATGGTATGGGGTGGAATCAGATGAAATGGTGACCGAATTTAAATAAAAAGATTGTAAATAAAAGAAAAATAACTAAAATATGTATATTTTTTTAACCTCTGTTGTGTTGTGCTTTTCTTCAATTATCTATTTTTAGTTCTCAGAAGGGGAAATTTTCATTTTTCTTATCTAAGAAACAGTTTGTATCATAAAAAAAAATTAATGCAGATTTCAAAGGAATAAATGAATTGCCGCAGAGTAAGTATTATATGAAATGTGTAGTGTGGACTAAAATAACCTCATTCTTTTTTTATATGAATTTTCTATTTTTCAACTCTTGCAAAATTTAAAAATGACTTATGTTATAAAAACATCAGCTTATTTCAAAGCAGTGGCGTGCGGTAGGTTTTCATGCAGGGTGTGCAGAGAACATGGATTTTCCAATAAATCTTTAATTATTGAGACATCTGAGTTCTCCATTCTGAAACGGGTTTTTTATTATAAATATAAATTTAAAGATTACAATAAATAAAATATTTACCTACGAGTAATCGAGTTGTAACTATAAAAACAGCTAGACTTATGAGAATTTTACTAGCACTGAAGCAAAAATCATGTCTTTTGTCGAAAAAGCGTCGAAAAAGCAATGCTTCAGGCTTCCACGAAAAACTTATATGTTCAGCAAACGTAGCACCACATGGCACCCGCCGCTGCGGTGTCTCATCCAGATGCTCATTGGTGCCGACAAACCGAACGTCTATTCCCCGTGCAGAGGATTTCACTGCACAGTGGCACAATAGAGCGAACTGTTTCTTGTTCGGTCAGTGGATTAAATTATATTTATTAATTGTTTTTAACATTTGAAAATCATATATTCTGCGAAAAATATCTTGACAATTTTTAAAAACAAAACCAGGGATATGGTGTTATAGATATAACTTATATACTGTCTGTAAGACACAATGAATAGTAAAATTTGGACTGTTCTGTTAAAATTCTTTCTTTAACACAAAACAACATTGTTTTTCAGCTAATTATTTCAATAAATAGAATACATCACCGAAATTAATTTACTGTACTAAAACATTTCACTTTATATTGATGAAATACTTCTTTTATATTTAAATGAAAACAAAATCTTACAATATATAAATTTAAACATTAACCGTCTGCAAAATCGTATGGCCAGTTAATCAGTTAAAAAACCAAAATCGCTTCAGCACGGAAGTCCCCGCTCTAATACAACGCTTAATAAACCATACCTTCGGATGATTCTGAATGCCAAGTGTAGGAAAAATAGCTGCACTTGCCTCAGTGCCATAGTATGCTGTTCTTCTCCAGTAGCCCATACATATAAAGCGTGATTTTCAATTTAGTGTGCAGTAAGTACTCATCAGAACTTCCTATGTTCGTTTGCGCGCTACGTGGTGCAGCACCTAGTACCGCACGCACTGCGGGAATACAAGCAAGCAAATCAACATAATATTTGAATATATTACAAATAATATTTATTATATACCATATAAAGATAGGTAGACATAGGTGCTAAAAATTACTGTCCCTCATAATTTTGCCAGGGTGTGCAGTGCACACCCTGCACACATGGACCGCACGCCACTGTTTCAA